>JARUKP010000564.1:0-11154 GCA_029874955.1 Octopus insularis | reverse complement strand
CACATTCAGTAGTCTCTCATAATAGCACTTCCATACCACTTTCTTTACAGATTCAGTAAGAGAAAGTGTTTCATTAGCATTTCCTACACACTTCTTCACAATTGCTATATAGGCAGTAACAATGAAGACCAATGTTGGGTGAGAAAATTATTTAACTTAATTATAGACCCTACCACACACATTACACATCTAGTTGTATGAGAAGGAAAATAACAAGCAGAGAAATGCAGGAAAGAAGAGATTGTCTGTCTTCTGAGGGGTGAGACATCTCTTGTGTCTGGGAATGAATGGAGACAGTATTCAGAACAATTTAACCCTTTAGCATTCAAACTAGACATATCCAACCCAAATATTCTATCTGCCTTATGGTCAAACTGGCCAGATCTGGCATGTCATATCTACTCTAATGTCATTCTAACAATCACATCATTGAAATCTCAAAGCTACAGGATAATGCATGATTCATTCCAAATAATGTGATTAAATAAACATTACATTTGACAGAGTAATATGAATACTACAGGGTTAAGGCTTCTCAGGACACAAGACAATAATTCTAGAGCTAGTGTCAAAATAAAATGCACCCAGTGCACTCTGCAAGGTGTTTGGTGATAGGAAAAACATTCAACCATAGAGACCATGCCAAAAACTACTCAGCTGCTAACAATCATGACTATTTCCTTAGTTATTTAACTACCACTGTCCAAACATTCATTTGACAAGTTAGGGATGTCCCATTTAGACTTGGAGATGTAACCATTTCTCACCAGCAAAAGCAGGTTCAAGCTGTTGTCTCAGCTATGATTGTTTGAAAGGTGAGTGGTATACCAAGCATTTTATCCTTACTGTTGCCATATGGTGATTTTGTTTTGAGCTTCCTCCTTTAGAGTTTTGTCCTAACAAAACCTATACTGTTAGAGAGTGGTTCAACCATATTTGTCTGTCTAAATATATGTGTGTGTGCACACATACAAGTGTTTCCCCCTAGTGGACAGTTTTACAAGGGAAATAATCATTTCTTGTAATTTGGCAGGATTAAGATTTTGAATTTGAAATTGGGTATTATATACACACACACACATGCATACATATATATATATATATACGTTTTAAAGAAAATGTGTGGTATTAAGATATTTACATTTTTATAATGATAGTGTTAAGTTAGATTTAACATTTGTGGCTTTATATCGATCTGTTATTGTCATTAGATTCCAATTTATTGTAAGGGAGATTATTAACTTCATTATACGGGATTAGTAGACAATTTTAGGCTTTGCTGCACTAACAGAGCTACTACATATGAGTTCATCACAAGAAATGGTTGAATTCAATAGATGGTGAAAAAAAAAAAGTGATTGTTTCATATAGTTTGTGTAGTTTCAGAGATACCTGGTCTAAAAGGAAGATGGAAATGTTGTTTGCTAAACCACTGAGTTATAATGTTAACAAACTAACGTCAGTTGTTAACTGATGTGGAGAACAAATGCAGACATATATGATGAGCTTTTCAGTTTCTATATACCAAATTTCACTCACAAGGCATTTGGCTGACCTGGTGCTATAGATGACTTGCCATGCCGTGGGGCTGAATCTGAAACCATGTGGATGCAAAGCAAACTTCTTAACCATGTCTAGTTTGTTCATTTATATACTTGATTTTTAAAGCTAGCATAGGTTAAATGAATACATTGAGGTATTCCCAAGGAATGCTAGCCTTGTACGAGTCACATAGTTAAATTTACTCTCCACTTTATATATATAGAGTATCTTGTAGCTCCCACCAATACTAAAGCAATTTTCAATTATATATATATGTTTATGTTGATGTCCAAGTTACTTAAGCATGCTGTATAACATTCCTAATTTACAAACCAATGAATACATTTGCTGTCAGACAAAAACTGTAACAATAATCTTGAAGCCAAAAGTGACAAATTCCCTGTTAATTTGATTGTTGGTATCTTGAGACTGCCCTACATTATCGTTGTCTCTGAAGAACATGCCGTTCTAGAGTTACTGATGGTAATAGATGTACAACACATCTGTTTCATAACTTACAAGAATAATATATCAGTGAGTAAATCATCATTACATGCATTTATTAGGCTTTCATTTCAAAGAACCTCTTACAATTGGTGCACAAGTGTAACCAAAACTTGCTAACTAAAATCTGTGAAATAGTAGCTATATATATAGTTTAAACATGCATTTCCATGCTTGCATAGGTCATATGAAATTCTCAGAGTTGGATTTTCTACAACCAAATGCTGTTCTGTCAACCCCCACATATTTCCAAGCACAGCCAGTCACATTTTCTCACCAGAGATTGGAAACAAATCACACCACCTGTATGACAGCAATGCTTGTTTTTGACTATCATGTGATGTCAAAACAAGGACACACACACACTTGACAGGCTTCTTTCAGTTCCTATCTACCAAATCCACTCACAAATATATTTATATAAGTATGGATACTCATGAAAATCTATTTCTGTTCCCTAAAACATTGGCAACCATTAACAGCACTGAAAGTTCCTGGCTTTAAGGATATGGCGAAAGGCCTGGTTATAGACCCAACCTTTTGAGTCCTTTTACAGGGCTTAGAAAAACTGAGGGCCCACAAACAATTACGTGTGTGAATCTGAGAGGAAAATATGAATAAAATCGTAATTAACTGACCCTCCTGTATGTTTCTTTACCCAAAGCCAGGAACTTTTCAGCACTCCCTCATACATAACAGAAAGCACAGTCAATTCACCAACTACACTTCACATTGTTGAGATTAGAGTCTACACAAGCATGTGATATGTACACACGTTTAAACTGGTAACCAATTCCAAGTGGAGAGTTTACTGTTGTAGCTGCATATTCTGAATCCTTATTTCACATTACTCTTTCATAGATACATACATCTGTATGTGTGTGCATGTTTATGTAATAACACCATGATTTAAGAAATACTGGTATAAACAAACAAACAAAGTTTCATTATCTTTTGTAATTGGTTTTATTAATTTACCCGTTTACACTGCTGCCATGGAAGAAATATGTATCACAGCCCTTTCCTTGGAATATTCATCACAGTAACATGTATCACATTGGCCTTGACATAAATAAGCAACTCATATTTATACATTGGCCAGAAAACAGAAGTAAACACTTAACAACCATACAATTTTCTCACCTCTTACTCTAAGAGGGAAGATGAAGAAAAAACATGACTTCAAATGGGGTATATGGTTTTTAAACAGTAGGTAACAAACAGCATTGTCCTTGAGAGATGAATTAAATAGCATTGATGCATCATTCTTATGAGGTATTTCTTGCCAGCAGAGAAATAATGGTGTAGGCATCAGAAATGTTCTTATGTCACTAAAGGAATCTGTTCTTACAGACTGGATTGTTTTAACCCAGAAGAACTAACAATTGTGGTGATAGGTTGAGCTGTGATGTTAGAATCCAATGTGGTAGCTGTATTAGTACTAGATACCACAGCTGTTGTAACTTCTACTAAAGCTGTCGTTGATTCTGCAGAAATTTCACTTGAATCTTCAGCCTTTCCTGAAGTAGTCGCAGCAGTTACTGTAGTGGATGATGGTGTTTCACTTGTTGTACTTTCAGCTGTAGCAGCATCGGTTTTTGGCGCAGAGCTGGAAATTTGTTCATCAAGAGGATTTTTTTCTGGTGTATCTAAAGAGACATCTGCTGATGTTTGTTCAATATTCTGAAAAAAAAAAACAGTCAATATATTATATGCACAATACTTCTAGATGAATAAAAACAAACAAATTTAACATTCCACATTATACAGCTGTTTTGAAGAAACCTTAAAATCACACCATTTTATTCTAATTAGATGATACTATGATCTCCACTACAGCAAACATGTTACATATGTTAGAAATAGCATTCTTATTATAGTAGAACTTTAATAAAAAAAAACATTTTAAAAGTTAAAAATGTACTGGTCTTTTAGAAGTATTAAATGCATATTTAAATGTAATTTTGTATGAAAGAAAGAGCTCTCCTATGAAATTAAGATACAGAACAGAGAGACTCTTTAACATTGACTGAAGCAATTAGAAATATTTAATTTCTGTCCAGTGTGAGCGAGGCATCTGGATATTTCTTGTACCTTCAAATGCAGAATGACTACTATTTAGGATCAGTAACATTTTAACCAATTGTACTACAAACATAAACGAGACATTTTTATTTAATATATAGATCTTTAAACCAATGAAACAACAGTCACTGATACCAACAAAACAATAGTCACCAATACCGTTTATTAAGTCAAACTTGACAAAAACTGGTTTTTGCATATTCCATTATGCTACACATTAAAACTACACATTTCAGAAATCAATCAGAAACCTTATCCATTAATATAATCAAAGAAGTAAAAAAGAAAATCCAGACAATTACCTCTTTTACATCTTCATAGCAAACAGGATGGTAAGTCTGTTAAATACATAAAAAGCAATTGTGACAATTAAAAAAAATCATGCTGTAAAGTAAAGATAACAGGTCCATTTTAAATGGGCCCACTTGACAATAAGTTAATGTATTTTGTAACAAAATGATGTGAATAAATTTAAAATTGCATAGGAAAGTAATCAAGATGGTAGGTGAAATCTTGATGTTAATTAGTCCACAAGTAACAACTGGAAATATGTAACATTCAAATTTCATCATTAAATCATTAGCATTTGGAACATCATTCAAATTATATACTTGCATCAAAACGAATAATCTATTTGTCAAACTATTAACAGAGGGTACCATTTTGAAATAATAATTTAACACACCTTTCCTTCCACACGTATAGCATTTCTTAAATGCCATTCTTCTTCATCTTCATTCCAAAACTGTTCAAAGGGGTCACTACAAATATCACAGACCTATCAGAAAAGGTGGGGGGGAAAAAAAAAAGCAATGTATTACAATATATTTGAAACCAAAAATATAAAATGAAACAAATTTCAAAGTCAATAGTAAATATATATCATAACCATTTGATACCATATATCTGTTGAAATATACTGCTTTTGTTTTATTTAATTTTGAAAATAAATGAAGAATTTAATGATAGAACTGTCATTATTAAGCTGGTATTTAGAACATAAATTAACAAAGAACTTTGATAGAAATGGAATTTGAAAAAGTATAAATCACTAACATCATCTGTGTCATTTCCAGTGGCAGCTGGACATTGCAAAACCTTATTTCCTTGAGCTCCAACAAATGATGGTTCTTGAACAGAATTCAGCATATTTTCAAAAAAGTTGCTGCGATCTAAAAAGTTGAAGAGTTGAGAAATAATAAGAGAAAGATATTTAATGAGCATGCAGTTTATTATCAGCAGTTTCATCACAAAGACTAATAAAAACAAAAGCATAAATATCTTACTTTTCTCTTCATCGTCTTGAATTTCTTCATATTGGATCCATTCCTGAAGAGAAAGGAATAAAAATCACTTGTTAAGCTTTATGGGAAAATGTTTAAAAAATAGTTTACCAATTAGGAATAATCATCTATTTTCCATCCATACATGAAATGGTTCTTCTTATGCCTACTTAATTTAAATCATTTAATCTTTTAATTTCATGCTATGTAAAGCAATCAGCACCAAGCAGACACATCATGCAATGGAAATACCTTTTCAAAATAAATCTGATAAACTGGTAGCAGTCAAGAGATACAGATAGTACTTTCTCTAAAACACAAATCACGAAAACACAGAATTCTATTACCATACAAGTCATTTATCATAAACAATGTAAAACTAACAGAAAGGAAAGAATTTTCCCTACAGAATAGACAACTCCTGTAGTTCAGTCAAATCATATGCTTAGGAGTGACAGCACTTCACCATTATCATCATCATCTGCTTTCGATGCGGGCATGGGTTGGACAGTTTGACAGAATCCAACAAACCTTGTGATACTGGCACTAGTGAAATTGTCAGGAAAAAATTGTCATTCAGGCTTCAAACTACTCCTGAAGCCCCACAGATAAGTTCTATGGAATAAACATACATATATTAACTAGTTATTGGATTGGCACTACAGCAATTGCAGAAATACTTACATTAATTTCATAATACCATTTCCTGTATTTAGCAACTTTATAGTCATCTTTTTCTTTTTTGTTTTGCCGAAAATGCCAGTCAAGATGTTCTCGATATTTTTCCGTGTCATCAACGGTGAACCGTATACCGCATGAAGAACATTGGATACCATCATATATTTCATTAATAAACTGTACATATTTTCTACAATAAGCAGAAAAAAATAAATATATTTAAAATTGAAAAATCTATATTCAAACTCTTACATACCAATATCAATGAATTATATACTGGTGTAAGTTGCTGTTTGTAAATGTAAAAATATATTCAAAAGGATTTAATTAATATTGTAGAAGTCTAGTTAATGAAAGTTCTTATATTATTGGCACTAATTCTAATCCTTACACTATACCTTCATGCAAGAACTGATAGCTGAACTTAGTCAAAGCGTAATTTTCTCTTATTGAAAGTGAATTTTAATACAACTTAATAAGCATCAAAAACCTCAAAATATGTGCTTAATGTTGCTGTTGTTTAACCATTGAGCAGCTCTGGTTGAGCAGACCGAGTTTCTATAACTAGCCCATCTTTGCATATATCCAGGGACAACTAAAGATGGCAGAAAGTGATTTAAGAGAACTTGGTTGCTATTTCTCGCAGGTTGAGTGGTCTGTTATATTTCATGTAAACTTTCTAGAAATTAAACATTCCTTTCTTAACAGAATCCTAAATCCCATCTACCCATAAAAATACACTAGAAGGTTTATGAGAATTCTTGTAGCAAAAGCAGCAATATTTCAGAAAGGCACTTCCAATTCTGATCTAATATTTTGCATGTATTTCATTTGTATGCATATCTATGATCCATCTATTTTTACAATAAATAAGTATTAGGTGCCACCTGCAATTTGGATGTATCTCTGTCAACAGATTACATTCAAGGAATAATTTTATTGAAAGTTAAGGGAATAGTGGGTGCTTCCATCTTCTCAGTAATTTGTAAGAGGAAAAATAACTTATTTGCCAAACTATTAACAGAGGAGCATTTACTGTGAGAGGTGGAACAGGTAGACGACGTTGGCATGGGTACCAGTCATCGAATTTAACTCGATTTTGATTTCACTTGCCTCAACAAGTCTTCGCAAGTGGAGTTTAGTGTCCAATGAAGGAAGATACGCATAAGTGGACTGGCTGAGACCTTAGATTTAGGTCTATGTAACAAAAATTAAGCCAAGTATTAGTATATTTCTTTGAATGCATCTTAGTTGTGGTGGTGTGTGTGCATAAGGAGAGGGGAGTGATGAGGAAAAAGTACTCTTTAGTAGTATTTTGATTTGAAGAAATTCACTAACAAAATAATGGAGAGCAAGGGGGAAGGAAAACATTATATTTCAAAATTAGAGACAAAGCACTTGATTTTTACAACCATTGCAATTTTTATGTTATGTTACATGAAAAAAAAAAAAAAAAAAATCATACTTACACTTTTAACTTAGCAGTTTTAAAATCAGTTAAATCTGGAACAATTTCAGGTTCTGGTTCTTTTTCCTAGGAGAAAAAAAAAAAAAAAATGAAGAGATAGAATGTAATAACAGGCAGATTGAACAAACAAACAACATAACTAAATGAATAAACATATTAACCTTTTCAGGTGGCTCTTCCTTTTCTTTTTTGACTGCATTATTTGGAATTATACCTGCACTGACAAGTTTTTGGAAAAGAGTTGCAACATCAATAGGCTGTGTTACTGGTTGGGGTTGATTGACTGTTACTGGAAAAAAAGCAAAAATGGAAAAAACCCAATTTACTAGATGTTGATTTTCAAGAAGATTAAAATGATGTCAATAAGAAATTTGGTTAAGTTCAATTTCTATCGAGAAAAAAACAAAAAAAATAAACCTAATTAATACTGCAATTCCAGTTAAAATACTGAAGAGGCAAAAGGCAGTGATCTGGCAGAAACGTTAGCATGCTGGGCAAAATACTTAACGGTATTTCATCTGTCTTTATGTTCTGAGTTCAAATTTGCTTTTCATCCTTTCAGGGTTGATAAATTAAGTACCAGTTGCGTACTGGGGTCGATCTAATTGATTGGCTCCCACCTCCCCCCAAATTTCAGGCCATGTGCCTAGAGTAGAAAAGAATACTGAAGAGGCAAGTCGTTATTCCATTAACTAGGATATTCACAGAACATAAGCACTTAGATTAATACTTGTCACTTATTCTTTCTTTTATCTTTCTCCCTTCCCTTGATTTCTTTTACATCTGTAGTCCTGATAGCTCTATATGGATTACAAATAGGCAGCTTTATAAGCCTAAACTATTGCTCTTACAGCTAATTATAAGTCTGTTCTGATAAAGTAATTATTAAAGTTTTAAAAATAACAATTCACTTTATTCCCTCACACATATAGAGTGAACAATAAGAATAATTAGTACAAGAACATTTCAAATATTTACTTACATAAATTATTAGGAGGTGGAACTATTTTGTTGAGTGCTGAAGGAAGAGATGGTAGGCCTGGTAATAATGTAGGAGCATTTACTGTGAGAGGTGGAGCAGGTACAGTGTTAGAAACAATATTGGCTGTTGCAAGAGCAGTTTGAGAAACTGGAATAGATGATATGGCAGGAGTAGAGATATTTCCGACAAAGCCAGCTAAAAGAAATATAAGGAGAAAAAGTTAAGATGAAATTTAAATAGTACCTTTTTATAAATATTTAAAAATAATTAACATAAACAATACTAACCTGTTGTAAAAGTAATCTGTGGAAACTGATGTGGAGCAACAGGTGCAGGTGTTGGAACTGGAGCTAAACCTGGAGGGAGGGTCGGTAGTGGTGGGAGAGCGACTGCACTGAGAGTTCCTGCCATGTTGGGATAAAATGGTGGCTGGCCACTATTGATTAAACTGGGAGCTGGAAGTGGTTGTACAGAAGTTGACCCCATGATGGGAGATATTGTTGGGAACCTTAAACTTTCCAAAGGTCTCTCTGGTGGGAAATGAGATGGTCGAATCATTGCCATTGTATCTGGTTGATTTTGTCTCCTTTCAAAAGTAACATCCCAATGTGGAGGTCTTGGCTGAAAGTTATCTGGTACTCTTGGTCGATTAAAGTTATTAACTAGAGGTGTCGGAGGAAACATATTTGAAGTACCAAAATTAAATTGTGGTCTGTTAGGTTCAGGGGTAACAGGCAACTCTCCAAGAATTTTTACTTTAGGAGAGGCCCCTTTCAGCATGACAGTGTGTGTTCTGTTACCAAGATGTACTTCTACTGGTGGACCTTCAAATCGAACTTCAAACCATTTACCATCAATAATAACTTCATGTGCAGGGCCACCAAATGCAAGAAAATGAGGACGTTTGCCAAGACGAATTTTAATTGGTTTATCAACTGGAACCATGTATGGAGTGTCATCTATGATAATTTCCCGATCTGGACCATCAAACCTGATACCATGTGGTTTGCCATCAATAACAACAAAAGGTATACGGCAGTTCAATTTCAATTCACATTGTTTACCATCAATCAGAATTTGCTTTGGTGGAGGATCAAACCTTATTTCATGGCAAATATTGTTAATAAATATACTCCTTGGCGGTCCACCATATATGCCCTGTTTTACTCTATCAATAAAAATCATCATATCTCTTCCATCAATGTGTAGAAAGTGTTCAACTTTGTTAAGAACAATGCGCCTTGGTGGTGCATCTACTCGTACCTCAAAACTTTGTCCATCAATCCATAAATGTTTAGGTTGGCCCTGATAATGTATTCTGTGCCAGCGACCGTCAATTTGTACATCCTTAATATCCTCACCAAATCGGTAATATAAGTGGTTGTTTATTGATATAGCTCTTTCTCTACCATCAGCAAACATTTCAAATACTTTTCCATGCAACCTAATTTTTCGACGCTTTCCATTGAGTACAACTTCATAAGGTTTATGGTCAATTACAACTTCGGACATTTCACTATCCATTACAATTGCATTTCCTTTCCATCGTGGATCTACCAAATCAGATTGCATTAATGCACCTGGACCCCAGGGTGCATTATTAGAGTGGACTGGATGTGGTTGGTTAGAAAGCGGGACATTACATGGAGGCATTTCGTTAACTTGATTTCTCATATCAGCATCTTGATGATGATTAGAGAGAAATAAATGGGATGTATCTCTTTGAGGACTGTGGGAATTAACCTCAGGAGTTACTTCTGCTCCCCACTTGTTTGATTTTATCTGATCATGTACATGGTAGCTTTTAATGTCATGGGACCTCTGATCAAAACTTTGACCATCTTCATAATGATCAAGATCTTTACTAGACTTATCATAATTAATATTCTGCAAATTACCAATTTGTTTTAAAACTAACTGATGCTCTTCATGAGATAATTTGCCTGACTCAGCTAGTCTTGCTGCACCTATAAGTAAGTTAGTATGTTCATTTCTCGTAGCAGAATCTAATACTCTCATAGAAAATGATTTAAATGTATTCTGCAAACAGCCGGGTCTTTGACCTGAATTCCAACGCATATCAACATCTTTGTATCGCTCATCAATATCCTTTGGAGTTGCACATGCATCATTTTCATCTGCAAAGTTATCAGGATGATCTGCTTTGAACTTTGCCCAACCTGAGTGACTACCACTTCTCATGTATGGGATGTGGTGATCATTCATTCTGCTAGGTGGTACTCTGTAATCTTGATCTTCTTTACCAAATAAATCACTGAAAAGTATTATAAAATACTCATTACAAGACAATTCTATTACAATGATCATAAACATGGTTGCATAGAGAACTATAGTGGCATTACTTTTTAAATATACTGATGTAAAATATCAAGTGAATAAAACTTATTTTAATAAATGATGGATTCAGTAAAATTACTGTTAAGCTGGTGTTTGGGAGATGAATTAACACAATTTCAATGAAAGGTTTTTAGTTCACTTTAAGATCAAAAGGGATGTCAAATGAAATCAGATATTACATAAATCCCCAGACTTTATGCAATTTAGATTTCAGACAGGTGCAACATGCACATTGTGACTCATCAGATAAAACA
>JARUKP010000563.1:0-11164 GCA_029874955.1 Octopus insularis | reverse complement strand
TATATCTATATATATCTATCTATCTATATATATATATATATATATATATATATATATATATATATACGACGGGTTTCTTTCAGTTTCCGTCTACCAAATTCATCCACAAGGCTTTGGTCGCCCTGAGGCTATAGTAGAAAACACTCACTCAAGTTGCCACACAGTGGGACTGAACCCGAAACCATGTGGTTGGGAAGCAAGCTTCTTATCACACAACCACTCCAGTACATACACACACACGACAGTTTTCTTTCAGATCTTCCTACCAAATCCACTCATAAGGCTTCTGTCGGACCGAGGCTACAACAGAAGACACTTGCCTAAGGTGTCACGCAGTGGGACTGAACTCAGAACCATGTGGTTGGAAAACAGACTTCTTACCACACAACTACTCCTGAAGATTTTTAAAGATTTATAGCGTGCACACATAATTTGCACTTGTTACCCTAAGGTATTTTGAGATCTCAAATCGATAACCTGATTTTTGAAATACAATAATGATATTGATTGGAGGTGAGGCAGTAAGCTGGCAGAATCGTTAGCATGCCGGGCAAAATGCTTAGCGACATTTCGTCCGCCTTTATGTCCTGAGTTCAAATTCCACCGGGGTCGACCTTAACTTTCATCCTTTCGGGGTCGATAAAATAAGTACCACTGGGGTTGATGTAATTAACTTACTCCTCCGCCAAACTGGCAGGCCTTGTGTCAAAATTTGATATCAATATTGATTATAGATCCATGGCCAGTTGTACAGTTTTACAAGTGATTTTAGACCTCAGATCAATGATATAAATCTTTAATCGTTGTATGAAATTTAACCGTTAAGGACAGTGATTTAACGATTTAGATGGAGATTCATGAATATTTTAGCCTGAAAGCGATTAATCTATATATTTAGCTTCTGCCACACTAAGACTATAAGGTTTTCATTCACTGATCTAAGTATTTAGTTAATGATTAAGACACGGTCTCATTTGGATTTTAGATTCAACGGAAGTCTAACATTTTAGGCTTAAAAGTGAAATCTAGTAACCTAAATCTTTAGAGACAGTTCTGATTGCAATTTCTCATATCGAAAGTAGTAGAAGCAGTGATCTGAATTTTGCGATGTAGTCGAATTATTGATTTTATTCCTTAAATCAATGATTATAACATTTACAAGCTGTCTCATCTGCATTTTATCAGCCAGGAACTGGATCTTAATATTCAGGCATGTATATTAGGCGGTGAGCAGGGAGAATCGTTACCACTCTGGAAAAAATGTGTAGCGGTATTTCTTCTGATTTTACGTTCTGGGTTCTGTAGACATTGCAATCTGTAGACATTGCTTCACTACAGATATTAGAACATGGCCAGTGATGTAAATATCTAGATACAGTTCACTAGAAATTTTATACTCAAAGTGAGTGGTCTAAATCTTTAGCTGCGTTTTCTCTAAAGATCTTAGACCCACAACCAGTGAGTGAACTCTGTAGACATTGCTTTACTAGCGATATTAGACCCAGGGCCAGCAATCTAAATGTTTAGATATTGCTTTGCTAGAGATTTTTGAACCAATGGCAGTAATCTCTGCCTTTAGAGACATTATCTCAAGAGATTTTAGACTCAAGTCCACTGATACAAATCTTTAGACATCACTTCACCAGAGGTTTTAGACCCAAGGCCAGTGGTTTAAATCTTTAGATACATCTTCACTAGACATTTTGGTACTAAGGCCAATGATCTAAATCTTTAGAAACTATTTCTCAAGAGATTTTAGAATCAAGGCCAGATATACACATTTTAGACACAGCTTCATGAGATGTTTTGGTTACAAGGCCAGAGACAAAAATCTTTAGACTCAGCTTCACTCGTGACTTCAGACCTAAGGCCACTGATATAAAACGTTAGATACATCTTCCATGGACACTTTAGACCCAGGGCCAGTGATCAAAATCATTAGATTAACCTTTACCACAAATTTTAGACCCAAGGCCAGTGAGCTGAACCTTTAGGTGCATCTTCACAAGACAGTTTGAATGCAAGGCCAGTGATATGGTTCTTTAGACACTACTTTGCTAGTGATTTTAGACCCAAGGCCAGTGATCTAAATATCTAGATGTGTCTTCACTAGAGACTTAATACCAAAAGCCAATGATATAGATCTTTAGATACTGCTTTGTATGTGATTTTAAACCCAAGGCCAAGGATAAAAAGTTTTAGACACAGCTTCACAAGAGATTTTAGGCACAAAGCCAGTGATCTAAATCATTAGAGGCATCTTCACTACACATTTTGGACACAAGGCCAGTGATCTAAATTGTTAGGCACAGCTTCACTTGTGATTTTATACACTGCTTTATACACTGCTTAACTAAAGATTTTAGACTCAAGGCCAGTGATATAAATCTAGAGATACTGCTTCACAACATATTTTACACAGAAGGCTAAGGATCGATATCTTCAGACACATTTTGTTTAGTGATTTTAAATGCAAGGACAGTGGTCTGGTCTTTAGATGCATATTCACCAGATATTTTGGGCCCAAAACCTGTGATATAAATCTTTAGACGCTGCTTCATGAGAGATTTAAATCCAAGACCGCTGGTAGAGAAACTGAAATCTCTCAGGATTTTAGACCAAAGGCCAGTGATATAAATCCTTAGAAATTGCTTCATGAGAGATATCACACCCAAGGCTAGTGATATAAATTGTCAAATCACTGTCCTTGCATCTGAAATCCACAAACAAAATGTATCTAAAGATACAGGTCACTGACCTTGGGTCTGGAATCTCTTCTGCAGATGTATCAAAAGATTTTTATAACTGTCTTTGGGTTTAAAATCTCTACTGAAGCATTGTCTGACTATTTATATCACTAGGCTTCAGTCTAAAATCTCCACTGAAGGAATGTTTAAAGACTTGGATCACCGGCCTGGGAGCTGAAATCTCTAGTAAAACAATATCTAAAGATGTGTATCACTGGCCTTAGATCCAGTGACCTAAATCTGTAGACACACCTACACCTACATGTAAGATTTTAGATGCAAGGCCAGTAGTTTTATTCTATAGACACAGTTTCTACAGAGATTTTAGAACCAAGGCTAGTTATCAAAATATCTAAAAGGTAATTTCACAAAGATTTTAGACCTAAGGTCAGTGAACTTAATCCTTAGAAACAGCTTCAATAAAGAATTTAAACACAAGGGCTGTGATGTAACTCTATTGACTCAACATTAAAAAACATTATATACTAAAGATCAGCAATCTATTCTCCAAAGATAACTTCACTAAAGATTTAAGACCCAAGGTTAATGATTTAAATTTCTAGATCCATCTTCTCTAGAGATTTTTGACCCAAAGCCAGTAATCTAAATCTTTAGATATATTTTAACTAGAGATTTTAGAGCCAGTGCCTGTCATATACGTATTGAAACACAGCACCTTTAGACACACCTTCATAAAACTTTAAAGGTAGATTTACCAGAAATTTTAGTCTGAAGTGTAGTGATCTAAATCTGTAAACACAGAAATATTAGACCCAAGGCAAGTGATATAAATCTTTAGGCACACTCATTTGGAGATATTAGTGAGAATGCCAGTGATTTCAGGTACTGCTTCTCTGGAAATTTTAATCACAATAATAGTAAATTTAATGTCTAGACAGATTCTTTTCAGAGATTTTAACAGCACTTCCACAAATCTTTATCTTCAAGTCAAATGCCACAGAAGATTTTAGTCCTAGGGTCTGTGAACTGACATTTTTGACTCCTGGTCAGAAATGCTAAGACATTGGCTTACAGCTGTTTTTCTACCTAGGGCTAAATGCATAAATCTTTACAAATTATGATATTCGAGTTTCAACATGAAATGCCAATGATTTATATCTTTTGATAGTAACTAATTTTTTTAGAGATAGTTTCACTAGAAGTTTTAGACTGGAGGCCAGTGTTCTAAATCATTAGGCATAGCTTTACTAAATATTTTAGACTGGAGGCCAGGGACATGAATCTTCACACACAGCTTCACAATAGATTTTAGACAACGATCCAGTGATCCAAATTTTCAGCCACAATATCACTAGAGATTACAGACTGAATGACATTAGTCTAAATTTATTCTACAGTTTCCCTAAAATCTTTATCCATAAAAGCATCAAAATACATCTTTAGATACAGTTTCTTCAGAGGCTTTTGTCCCATTAATTTAAATCTTGAGCTCAAGTTTCACTTAAGATGTTAGTCTTGTTGCTTGTCATGTGAAGTTAACACAAGGTCTGGACACAACTTAAGCCAAAGTCCAGGAATCTAACACTTTTGATGATGCTTAACTAAAGATGTTAAATCCAAGACTAGTGATATAAATCATTAAATACAGCTTTTGTAGAGATTTTAGAATAAAAACCAGAGATCTAAATATCTAGATACAACTTTACAAAAAATTTTAGACCTAAGGTATGTAGTCCAAATCTTCAGACATAGCTTCACAAAAGATTTCAGATCGAAGGGCCATGATCTAAATCTATTCACACACATTTGCACTAGGGATTTAATAACTCTAGCTGTGAACGAAACATCTAAGTACAGTTGAACAAGGGATTTAAGACATAAGTGATTTACTTATTGAAACACATAAATCCGAGATTTGATAACCCAGTTCAGCGATCTAAATCTTTAGAAACAGTTTCATAAAAATTCTAGACCCAACAACTGTGATGTAAACCTTTTTGACTATCTTTATTAGACATTTTAGGCACAAGGCCATTGATTTATATCTGTAGACACTGCTTCATAAAAGATTTCAGACCTATGGTCAGTAATCCAAATGGTTAGACATCTTCATAGATTTGATACACAAGGCCTGTGATGTAATTTCTTAGGGACAGCTTAATTTGGGATATTAGAACCAGCACCAGTGAGCTAAATGTTTTTGATCATTTTCTATAGGCACTTTAGCCCCAAGGCCAGTGATCTAAATTTTAAGACACAGCCTTCACAAAAGGCTTTAGTTCCAGGTCTAGTGATCTAAATCTTTAGAAAGTACATCACAAAAGGTTTTAGGCTCATGGCGAATGATCAAAATCTTTAGACATTGCTTCACAAAAGATTGATGGAAGCTCATTCATTGATCTAAATCTGTAGACATAACTTCACATAAGATTTTTGACCCAAGGTCAGTAGTGTAAATCTTTATGCATATTCTCACTACAGATTTTAAACTCAAAGTCTTGATCTGTGTCTTTAATGACAGCTTCATTAGAGATTTTAGACATCAGGCCAGTAATCTAAATCTTTAGATATATATTCACTAGAAATTTTAGACCCAAAACCGGTGATATATATCTTTAGTGACTGCTTCATTGGAAACTTCAGACAAGGTGAGTGATCGAATTCTTTACTCATGGGTTCACCAGAGGTTTGAGAATGGAGGCCAGTGATCTACATAATTAGGTACAGCTTCACTAAATATTATAGTCTGAAGGCCATTGATCTTAATCTTGAGTAAAAGCCAGTCAGTGATCTAAATCATTAGACAATCTTCACTAGACATTTTGTAGCAAAGGAAAGTGTTCTAAATCTTTAGATACGTCTTCGCTAGATATTTCTGACCAAAGGCCAGTGATCAATATTGTCAGACAATCTTCGCTAGAGATTTGAGACCCAAGGCCGGTAATATGAATTTTTAGAGATATTTTCATTACAAATTTCAGACTCAAGGAGAGTATTCTAAATTGACAGACAATCTTTACTCGAGATTTTAGATCAAAGGCCAGTGATATAAGTCTTTAGATACATCTTCACT
This sequence comes from Octopus insularis, assembly GCA_029874955.1. Classification (NCBI taxonomy): domain Eukaryota; kingdom Metazoa; phylum Mollusca; class Cephalopoda; order Octopoda; family Octopodidae; genus Octopus; species Octopus insularis. Next base: position 5,383 of record JARUKP010000563.1, on the reverse strand, counting down.
AAAGATTTTAGATCCGTGATCTAAATCGTCATACAATCTTCCCTAGACATTTTAGACTCAAGATACTGAACTAAGTCATTAGATAAATCTTCACTAGAGATTTTTAGACATAAGACCATTGATTTAAAACTTTAAATACATTTTCACTAGCGATTTTAGTCTAAAGGCCAGCGATCCGAAGCTTTAGATAACATTCACTAAAGATTTTAGACCAAAGATGAGTGATAAAAATCGTAAACAAACTTCACTAGACATTTTAGACTGAAGGACAGTGATGTAGATTGTAGATATATTTTTCACTAAAATTTTAGGCATAATGTCTGAACATTTGTATCCCTGGTTTTAAGTCTCAATTCTCCTGTGAGAGTATCAAAAATTTTTAACACTGACCATAAGTCTCAAGTCTCGAGTGAGATACTGACTAAAGATTTTGATTGTTGGCCTTGGTGAGATTGTGCATAAAGGTTTACATTAGTGGCAATATGACCCAATTCCCTGTTGGGTAAGCATCTAAACATTTAGCTTGCTGGCTTAAGTCTCATATCGCTAGTTTTCACTCTTAAATCCTAGTGACTGAACCTTTACATCTCTAGCCTTAAATCTTTTATCCAAAGTCACATTCTCTCTAGAGATTTGAATCTCTTTCGTAATGTTTAAAATCCACGTAAATCTGCATCTAAATTGCTTTTTCGCTGCTTTCGCAGATTCCCATGACTCCATGTCGCCATCTAATTCATTTATAGATATGAATTGGGAGCTTGAGTCATAGTGGAATCTTTCATTAGCTGATTACACAACCATGGATGCCACCCCTACGGATGTGTTGCAATTACTCTCTTAATAGAGATTGGAGTTCCTGACTATTGACTTTCTAGGATTCCTCTGCTCAGCATTAACGTATGAAATACTGTTGGCTCAGTTGAGCCCTTCCGCTACCTCTTCCCAACCCACCATGCTACAGTTTTATGACTTCGCCGTCTCTCTGACAGGGTGACTAATGGATGCTGTATCTTGTCGAAGGGTAGCCCGTAACTATGCAGTGTTTTCAAAATACCTGCTTGCTCATGCGGGGTAATTTTGTATCTAAATTAATCGATCCCAAATCACTTAATTACTTCTCAACTTTTTAGACTGTGTTGAAGTATTTAGAAGTGATTCTCAGTCTCATGTTATTACAAGAGATTGTAGCAAATATTCTTAGATTTCAAGCTTTTAATTTAAAACCTCCTTCGAGGCTGTGTATTAATATTTAGAAAACTGACTTTAGGTTTCAAACCTCTTGTGAATTTATATCAAAATTATATATATAAATTATGTATATATAAATTAAGTTTTAATCCCTTGTTTAATAATGTCTAAATCCTCTGATCATGAACGTTTAAGTTTCAAATCTCTTGGGCGATTGTGTCTAAACATTTGGATTACTGGTTTAATCTATAAAACCCTCGTTAGTCTTTTCACGTTTAGTCAACGAAGGAAAGATAGTGAGCATTAAATTTTTTTCTGCCATATGTAGATTGATAAAAGGAAGGAGGAAATAATATTCAAATCGTAGACGTGACCCGAATGCTTGTAACAATGTGAATTCCGCCAAAGGCAACCGTAAGTGAGGTGTTGGTGCCAAAATGGACGATGAATTAAGTCTACAACACAATAACTCAGACCACTAAGACTGTAAAATATTTTGCTCGATGTTCCGACAACTCCGACAACCATACACCTTCGATTTGTATATCTTTTTATCGCACACAAAGGATAAAGAGTAAAGTTGATCCTAACGCGGTTTGAAATCAGAACGCTGTGAACCAAAACATGCACCAAAAACTAATTGACCTCATGTATCAAGTCTCTAGTTCAACTGAGTTTAAATTTATAGAGCATTGCTTTGAGGTTTCAAATCTCTAGTTTAAAAAAGTTTAGATTTATACATCATTGCCCTGAAGCTTCAAATCTTTAGTTTAATCCAGTTTAAATCTATATATTACTGATCTGAAGCTTCAAATTCTAACAAACACTGTGTTTAAACCCTTAGATCAGGTAACAAGTCGCTAGGATAACAGAGTTTAAAGATTGCTGGACTGTGGCAGAAAACTTCGAAACGAAATCTATCAAGCGCTTCAGATCTCCTCTAACAGTATGGAAACCTTAATTCGACTGCGATATAATCCATAGATAAAGTGGACTGAAATGCGAAATCTTAAGTTCATCTGCATGTAAATAATATTACTGGTCAGAGATGCGAAATCTAGATTTCAATCCTGCTTAAAGAGGTATCAAATTTCTAGTTCAACTGCATTTAAAACTCTGGATCACAGGCCTTTGATATAAAATTTATATTTTGAGAGTATTCATATTTTTAGATAACCAAAGTAGGGTATAAATCCCTAATTTATCGGTGTCTCAAATCAAAGGTCACTCGTGTGAGATATCACATCTCAAGTTTAAAGAATGTAAGCACGATTGATATGAAGGATTTTATACCATAGACCAGTGAACAAATGATTTAAGCACTGTCTTTATAGGAATTTCATACATCAGATCAGCGATCGAAAAATTGATTTGATATCCCAGGCTGGCGATCAAATTATTTCAACGTAGTCAAATTAGTGGTTTGATAACTCACTGATCTGAGGATTTTAACATTGGAAAACTAGAGATTTGCTTCCTCTGACCATCAGGCCATTTATCTTAGGATAGACTCGCAGTTGAAAAATGGATCCAATGTCTGAGGCCACCAGGCCATTTAACTAAGGATTGATGCACAAGCGCAAGACGGATTTGATTGAAGTATACAAATGCAGTTGAAAAAAGGATTTAATAATTTAGGCCAGTGGGCTAAATATTTCAACAGAGTTATGGTTATGATATGGATTTAATACCTCAGCTCAATGTTATAAGAAGTAACATTGAACTGAAGTCGAATTTACACAGTTCAGGCCAGTGAATAGATGTACTCAACTGGTAGTTTAACACTTTAGGACAGTGATTTAAGGATTTAAAGATCGCCTAGCTAGGTATTTGTTATTTCAGGCAAATGATCTAAAAAAATTGAATGTATTGGCGGTACGGATTTGATTCTACAAGCCAGTGATCCGAGCATTTAAACACAGACAAACCGGAGTTTTGTTACGCCAGACTTATCCTTTTAATTCAGTCAAATATCTCAGAACATCTGCATCATTGCTGAAGAGATTTCGTACTTTAAACCGGCGATCTAATAATTGAAATACAAAAATTAAGGATTCGATACCTAAGGCTAGCAGTAACAGGATTTGAACTCATTTGAAATTGAAATTCGATACCTCAGGACTGCAATCAAACTATTCACACACATTTGCTCTAAGGATTTAATAACTCTAGCTGTGAGCGAAACACTTAAATACAGTTGAACAAGGGATTGAAGACATAAATGATTTAATTATTGAAACACATAAATCCGAGATTTGATAACCCAGTTCAGTCATCTTCCGACATAAACACACTTGAACTAGAGATTTGTTATAACAGATTTTAAACACATCTCAGATTTTAAACACATCCAGAATTGAGAGTTCATATTTCAGACCAGTGTTCTAAAGATTTAAACACATTTGATCTAGGGATATAGTTTTTACACTGCCAAAATAGGAAATTGCTGTTGCAGGCCAGCAAGCAAACGACTGGAACACATTTGAACTAGGAATTTAATACCTTAGGCCAATAATCTAATGATTTAAATCTAGATGAAGTAAGGATTTGGTACTTTAGACAATGATGTAAATATTTACAAAGAATCGAAAGAGGAATTTGATACTTCAAGCCAGTGATCTAAGTAAGAAAATTGATTCATTTTGCGTTGAAATAGAACGATCAGTAACCTGAGGTATTTCTATCACTGGCTTGAGGTCTAGAATATCTAGTGAAACTGTGTGTAAGACAATTAAATGAAAGGCTTGGGACCCAAATAATTAAACCCAAATAATTAAACCCAAGGTCAAGATCTCGAATCCCAGAGGTCTTTCTGATCAGTCGTCTTAAAGCTATGTAAGCTAGACTATCTCTAAAGATTAAAGTCACTAGCCTTAGGTGTGAAGATCCGAGCGAAATAATGTCTAAGGATTGAGACTACCATGTTTAGATGAAAATCCATAATGAGACACTAAATAAAGATTTAGATCATTGTCAAAGGTTTAGACCAATCCCTTGTGAAACTGCTTAGATATATCGATCACTGGTCTTAAGTTTCGAATTCTGGCTCGGCTGTGACAGAATATTTCTCTCGCTCTCTTGGAGTCTAAAATAGCAGTAGAGATTTTGGATATTATATCATTACTGACATAATATCCAAAATATCCACTGAGTCAGTTAGGAAAATTTTCAGACACCGTTTCGTTAGGCTAAGCCAATTCAAAGAACCCATTTAAAACTCTCAACACAGAGACACCGGCTCACCACAGGATGTTCCCCTCAGACATTATCACCACCATCATCATCACCACCACCACCACCCTAGTAGGATGAACTAACGGGAAACAGAGGACATGTCCGAACCAGCGCATGCGACGGATAGCTATGAGGTAGGAGGCAGCAGGCTGATGCGTGCATGCACGCAGTTCTTTAGTTAAATAGTGAGACTAATTATATTTATCACTGATTTAAAACGCCGGGTGTAAAGATTTTAATCAATGTACAGGGAATGTAAAATCGCATTTCAGACTAAATCTGAGCATAGTCCACTGCATTGAGATGTCATAAACTTAGTAAATGTCTGTTTAAAATTTGATCTCTCCAGCGCTTCGAGTTCAAATTCCGCTGAGGTTGAATTTGCTTGTCGTCTTCTCGAGGTCGATAAAAAAAAAAAAGCACCATTTGAGCACTGCAGTCGCTACAATCAACTTTAGGAGTGTCCCCTGAAATTTGGACACAATGTTTGTGATCTAGATGTGTGCAAACATTTTGAAGCCAATATTTATCCCTCAGGATCGTTTAAGAATCTATGTCCATCAATTAAAAAAACAAAAAAAAAAAAAAGAAACTGGCCAGAATTCTCAATATCCATGTGGGAATCTGTCTAAATGCTTGCATCATTGGAACGATGCAAAATCTTTTGTGCGGCCAACTGAACAAGCATTTAACTTGATGTCTCATATCTGTAGTAACACAGTGTTAATACCTACCGAGACTGACTAAATACTTAGATCATTGACCAGAAGCCTAACGTCACTGGTGAGACTGGGTTTAATGCTTTATATCAATGACATGAAGTCTAAAATCGATACTGTGGTCATGTTTAAAGATATACATGTATATATATATATATATATATATATATATATATATATATATATATATATATATATATATATATCTCTGATTTATAGTTTAAAATCACTCGCGAGAGAGT
>JARUKP010000562.1:0-11171 GCA_029874955.1 Octopus insularis | reverse complement strand
ATTTAATTCTCATCTACATCTTTTGTTGCATTTAGAAATTTTTTTTATGTCAATGCTCTTAAGCTATTGAGCTAGCTTTTTCTTTAGCACTAATCATCTATTTTATCTTCTCTTAGCTACTTACAGATGTATTTTATCTTTGGGATCAATCAGTAGCTATTTCTAATTTACTTGTAATACCGTATTCAGAAAAAAATTGTATCTAGTTTACCATCTCTAAACCTATTAATATTATTTTGGGGTATTTTCTTCCTTATTTCTTATATACCATTCTAATTTAATCTCCCTTTTCCATTTATTCTATCTTTTGAAATTTCATTACTTATCCACAGAATCATTTCTATGTTTTTGCTCATTTAAGTGAAGCAATTTCACAGTAAACGATAGGGTAATTAACCATGCACTCTATGTTGAATACTCGATATCTAATATCACTGAACAGCACACTTAAACCAGTGAGAAGTACACTATGTACACTACATGCCAAAAATAAAATCCCTTATTTATAAATTGTGATTAAATTGGTTCTTCCACTCAAATTAATCACAAATTTTTAGGACCCAATAAAAGCTTCACAATTGTGAAATTATATACAAGGAATAAATTCTTCAGAATAAATGAAATATAAAACTGTAAATATTAATTCAAAAGGAAATGAGTTGTGTTTATTTATTCTTGTTGCTTAAAACACGCCATATTTTTAAAATAGGCAATATTTCCAAAGGTGAACTGTTACATACATACAAAAATATATGAATCTAAACACTCAAGTTCGTTAATTACATTGTTAGCCTGAAGTCAATTAGAATTATTGCCTTTACGCTATCTGAAAATTGTGTTGCTAGAGTCAAGTCTTCCTTTTACTGGGCCCATGAAATAAATACCATTACTATAAAGAATAATTTCAATTAACTATACAATCATTCCCAAAATGGGCTTTACACCTAGTTAAATAAAGATGAATATAAGTTATTATAGATATTGATAATTTGCACTGCCACATAAATTTGATTTCTCATTTGAAACTTTTAAAAGGGAATGTTTGTAGAAGGGCATATATACCATGATCTTCCAATTCTCCTCCTCATAATCAGGAAACATTGATGTATATAAGAAATAATTATCATTATTTCTAGTAATAGCCTAAGATTGAGCTAGAAGATATCAAACATATTATAAGTTCACTGTGAAAAACTCCAAACTACTTTTCTAAATATTGTTTCTCTTCACACAATTCACTGATATTTTGCATATGTACTTCCTCAAATGCTTTCTTTCTTTTAATAGACTTTCTCACATATCTTTGAACTTCAGTCATTCTTCAAATCTTAATATTATATCACATTATCCTTTCATACATTTCAAAGACTAGCAGTTGGGATGTTTTCAATTGCTCTTGCTTTACCCACTGAGACAGATCAACTTTTGGTGCTTATTTTCTAAAATTAAACCGGAAATCTCTCAATGGTAGACTTACACATGTAGTTTAACACTACACATACAGTTTCTTTTCCTTATTCTCTAGTACAGTTTCTCTGACTTTATACCACTAATCCTTTTTGTTTTGGTGAAGCTATTGCTAAAGCTGTCAATAAATTGTTATACCATCTCTTAAAATACTAATTTTTAGTAAATATTTTACATCTAGACTACAGCAGGTGAACTGTTGTCTCATTTTCTTTCATAGTCTGAACAAATCCCATTTACATCCTAAATTTCTCACCTATTAGTAATGGAAAAAAATTTTCTGGAATTAACCATCTTCAGGGGTTTTATCTAAGCTGTTAAAACTTCACTCTGGCTAAAGCTTTAGTTCTTATCTCTTTCATCATCAGCATCATGAATGAATGAATGGCTAAGTAGATAAGACACTAAACATAAATGCTTATACAAAATTTTTAGTTCATAGATCTTCTAGTTGATTATAATGCTTCTTGCCTAAATCTGTATGATACTAAAACATAAAAGAACCTCTTCACCTAAATTCAAATATTTCAATGAATATTAAGTTGGCCAACACATTTGTTCTATCATATCTTTATTAATGCTCCCCTCACTAACTAGAATCCTACAGATAAAATCATTTCATACTGAATCTATTTACTATTTAATAGAAGTGTTTTATTCATGACACAGCTTTTGAATTGAGATAGAAATAAGACTAAATTTTTACACCAATTCTATCAGTATATTTTAAACATTTCACATACAAACTAGTCATTAAATTTTAACATCTCAGTAAAAGAATTAAAAAAATAATTGTTCTTAATGAAAAAACTTTTCTTTATAACCCTCTTTACAACAAATTTCCAACCAGAAAACTTTCATTACTTTATAACTATTCAACATAATGTGAAACTTATTGCACAAGGTTTGCAAATTTTTACCTTCAATAAGACATTTTACTGATCTTTAACTAAAAAATTAAATATCAAAGATCAGCGCAAGTCATTGGCAGAGTAACAGATTTAAGAAAATATTTAACAAAACAGATTCTCAGTGTTTTGACTTCAAAAACTAGCAATGCTACTTTACTGTTACCTTTCATTTAGATGACACACTTATACTTAAAATAAATCTAGAGATTGCTAAAACTGAAGATGATTGGCAATAAGCCTACCTGTTGCCTGAAACTTTGACTGAAAAAGGTGATAGTGAATGTATAGAGTGTACTTTGGATAGCAGTGAAGCATTTTGGAACATTATTAAGAAGAAAATGTTTACAATCCACAATAATAATCTAAATGGATAAAAGGTGCAGCAGGAAATGTGTTTCTAAAATACACTAGATATGATTATATTCTAATGCAGGGATGTTACGAATAGTAGTAGTTGGAGTGCAGATACTAAGGCTTCTACAGACAAAACACATGTGTAGCACATGCCGTTTGGAGACACAGTCCTAGCCCATCGCCCAGCATGTCTGTTGCATGGGATATATCCTTCACCTGGATGACCTGGCAATCCTGGAAAAAGAAAGCACACGTGCCATTTCAAAAATTGGCTAATGTTTCATTTAGCCAAGGCACAAAAGGACTGTTTTTTTTTTTTAATAAACGAGTATATGAGGAAAAATTAACAACTTATATTCAAAAAAGCAACTTATTTTGTTCCAGTTGCCTTTCCTTTTTACAAATGGTTTAATAATAACTGAATAACATGGCCCCTGTTTCAAATGGTTAATGTTCTTGATTGAGTACTTTTCTTTCAAAATCTGCAAGACTGCTGTTTATACATAGTAAAAAGAATTTAGCTTATGTAAAAAGGAAATTTATGATGGCCATTGAAGTATGTAACTGCTTTGCTATGACAACATTAATGAACTTAGTGATTGTCTAAGAAGTCCTCTATTTGATTCCTTATTGATTTCTAACTTTAGTATAAAAATGTGCATTTTGGAAAAGGGTGTAGTTAATAAATTTGACTTAAATACTCAACTGGTACTTATTTTGTTGACCTCAAAATGATAATGTGAATACAACTAGACACACAAAAAAATTTAGTCTGGCACTATCATTACTGTCACTCCATTTTCCAACACTTAACTATCAACTAAATATAATTTAATTATAACTAAAACAAAACCATTTTTGTATGATAACAGCAATGATTTTGTTACATCTAGGCACTTAATAAAAATATTCTTTTAAAGAAATATACTTTTCAAAATATTTGAAATGTTTTCAAAACATTTTCTCCTGTGAATAATATAATTCAAGTGACAAATGGGCAAAAACAAAGGATTATATTGTTTACTTTACATTTTTAAATATCTAAAATACTCAATATGCAATCATAAAGAAATTTGATTGCCAAATTATTTAGAAATTAAGGATAACACTATAAATATAATTAGTCATTTGAGTTGAATAATTCAGATTATTTTGTATGACAATCTCATCCAATGTTTAGATTCTTTGATTAATAAGTAAGCTTATCACTTGTAAAAGCTAATTCTTTTAAAAATATGTAGAATACTAATTTTCAAAAGGAAAGAAAAAAAATCCTGTAATGAAATTAGTTCAAACTTTAATACTCAGGTAGTTAGCTCTACAAATATTATCAGCTCTACAACAGATTAACTATAATCCAGCAGCAAATTGTTATAAGAGAACCTATTATCTTTTATCAAGAATAATATTACACATAAATTAGCTATCATCATAACTGTAAAGTTCAATGTTTGCTTTAATATAGCAACTTGCACCATTTTGATATAGTAACTATGAAGTAATTCTTTCCTGCTGTTAAGCCAAGCTTAAACTAGCACTGAGAGCACCTTTATAAATAAATAACAAATCAAAAAGCAAATGTTGAAAGGAAATTCTAATGTGTAATGTTTATCAGAAACGAAAACACTATTTTTTAAAGAATAGATTCAATTAGTCTTGTTTTATCTTTCCACAAAGCAACTGAAGGCACACATGATGTTAGTAATCCTTTTTTTTTTATGCCTTTTATCAGCAGGTTTTGGAAAATCAGGAAGTGACAGTTGTACTCGTGGCAATCTGCCTGAATTTTACAAAGCTATATTAAAAACTAGTAACTTTTATTTTTGGTAATTATTTGCTACCATACAATGGTATATTATGTAAAGCAAATGTTTTCCTAATTTAACAGGAGTTCTAACCAACTCTGCACAGTTCAGTAACTGTTACAAAGTGAATCACTCACTCACAGCAATCTGTTTGGGTGGTGTGATGGCAATGTGCTTATTCATTAAGCCTATCATGTATTAATATCATTGATACTGAACCAGTATTCAGTTTTTGGTATGGGTAAACATTCATTATTTAAGTCTTAGTCAATTCAATAAGGGGAAAAAAAATCAATATGGCTTTAAAATTTTCTTCAAGAACAAAAGTAAAGCTGAGACAGGAAGTATTTGTATAACAAAATTTGTAAATTAGAATTAAACAAGCAAGAACGAAAGTTGAGGCAAAATTATGATAGAATTTTGTTGAAACCAAAGTTAATTGAGAGCAATTAATCAAGATTAGCATGGATATTTTGATATTAGTATAAAAAGAAATTATATCAGTTGAAATATCTAAAATTACAGAGAAATTAGAAGATATTTTAGTTGATCTTTGTAAATATACTTCTTTTTGTAACACTTTAGCATTTGAAGCTGTTGACTTTGTTTCACTTAATAAGATTTACTTTCTAAATCATTTGACAAGAACTGGATTAATTTTAAAGAATTATTTTAACAGACAATTACATTAGCATTTATGCTAAAGAAAATATATTATAGGTACAGATGTAGCTGTGAGGTTGAGAAGCTTGCTTTCTGACCAGGTGATCTTGAAGTTCAGTCATACTGCATAGCACCTTGGGCAGGTGTCATCAACTATAGCACCAGGCTAACTAAAGCCTTGTGAATGGATTTGTAGATAGAAACTGAAAGAAGCCCTTGTCTTGACATCACATGACGGCTGTAAATGAGCAGCCTTGTTATACAAGTAATGTCATTCATTTCCAGTTTTCTGTGAATAATATGGCTGGCCATAAGAAATATTTCCTGTTTGGAAACAAGTAAGGGTTGATGACAGGAAAGGCATTTGATTGTAGAAAATTTGCTTCAATAAATTCTGTCTGACCCATGATGTATATAATCTATTATTATATATAAACATGAATTCTTAAAGTACTTCTCAATTTCTATATAATCTTTTTTATTATATAGTAAGATACAATTACATTTAATTAACCATTAACCCTTCAGCATTCAGATTACTCTGTCAAATGTAATGCTTATTTATTCACATTGTTTTGAATTAATTAGGCATTATCTCATAGCTTCAAGATATTAATGATGTGATTGTTTATTTTTCGACTGTCATTGTAAAATATATGTGAGAAGCCAGATCTGTCTGGTCTGAACACAAAACAGGTAGAATATTTGGGCTGGATATGACCAATTCAAATACTAAAGGGTTAAGGTATCATAGTTGTAATTATTATTAGCACAAAGCCATCAGTATATTGTTGATAATTATTTTATAATAAATGGGTGGATGCAATGAGCAAAGTCAGTCCCAGAAAGAGTTGCACAAAGCAATGAAGTACTTTTGCTTTGCATACAAATCCTTATAAACTATGAAAAAGATTTAATATATCAATCGAATATGAATCTGTCCATACACTAAGCTAAAATTCATAATATAAAGAGTTATTTTTTTAATGAATCAGTTAGAGAAGAAAGGGAAGGCCCTATGACTGGTAAAAGGGAATGGAGAAGTTATCCTTAGATCAGAGATCTTGCTTGAATGCTTGCAACAGACTCAGCTAAAGGTACCCAAGTACCAGAAAGTAATGTAAAATCAGGTTACAGATTAAGTTCACAACCTAAGATTAGGAACGATTCCTTAAATGGGCTTCCTTACAATTTCCATCTAGCAAATTTTTTAACTCACAAGGCTTTGGTGAACCCAAGATAGAAGACCCTTACTTTGGAAGCAAACTTCTCAACCATGCAGCCATGCTTGTGCCTACTCGTTATTACCAAAGTCTTTTCAGAATTTAAGATTACAGATGCCAATGAATGGGACTGTGGAACAAGAAGTTAGAAGCATTGAAATTCTATGTTAGGGATGAAAATACTGAATTTAAACTCAACCTATGATTATATGTATATAAAGGTAGGGAACTGGAAAATGATTGAGGATTACTAGATTTTTATTTAAAAAAAAAATACTGTAGAATATAGAAACATAAATGCCAGCAATGAAGTTAATCATATGGAGACCTCAAATGAAGGTTAAGACAATGTTTCTAAGTCAAAGGTATATATGTGAAAGATAAAAGCTAAAAATATCTATGGTAATCATACAAAAAATAAATTCTCTTTGTAGTATATAACTGACCTAGAAAACTGTCAACTAAATTTTATCTGCAATAAGACAGGCCTACTGTAGATGACAGTTTTAATAAATTCCAGGCTGATGAAAGAACAATTTCAGTAACTTTTCAAATCCACACAAAAAGAAACAAACAAACAAGCAAAAAAACTGACAAAGTTTTTAGTTCAACTATGAAATATGTTACTTGTCCCCTCATATAAGTACTGTACTTAAGTGAAAATTTAACAGCACTGAACAGTAATGTTTATCAAAAACTAAAACAAGAAGGTGAATAGCTAATAACAGTGTCAAGACTAGTTGACAACATATTTCTTTAACCACAGTTAGTAACAGACACGTGTGTGTGTGAAAGTGAATCAAATGTTGATTGTGTCAAAAGAGAACAATGCACTGACAGAATAATTAACTTTGAACAAAATCATAGGTGTGCTTGGTTGAGTGAGCAACAATTATATACTTATATTGCATTATTTCTCATTACAACTCCCTTACCTGTTGATGGTTTGACTGAAGAAAAATGATCACCTACATATCATAAAAAACCAAGGTAGATAACACCAATTGTTAGAAGAACATAGTCATATTCAAAAGGTGTAACTTGGGAAATTCTTTAGTAAAACAGTACAGAACATTAATTTACATACAGTAACCCAAAGACTAACAAATGAAAATTTAAAGAACACACTGCAAAAAAAATTTGCAAATACATTTTGCACATATACAAGTGTCACCTTGATTTCAATATTTTAAACTTTAGATTTTATATTGTTTTATATTAGTCACAGCATACTAAGGAAGTTAATAACTAAAGAAGTGAATAAGGCAACATGATATGAAGATTGGTGTTTTTATTGCCACATCCAAATCATCATGAAGCAAAAGGAAATTCATAAATCAACTGGTAAGTAATGATATTTAGTCACATTCCACCTTTAGCCTAGTTTCCTTAATACAGAAATTTACAGTTAGTGAACATAACCTTAATTATGGCTGTGTTTCTTTTACTTTAAAAACAACAACAATATCCTGAATTAAGTAACATAATGTCTTAGCATATCTCCAACACATGCAGATGAATATCTGAAATATTTCATTCATTCCAATAAGCACATATTTTTCTCATTATCACTCTCACAAATACATAATTAACATAATTAAATGTAAAGTACTTCTGGGCTAAGAGTATGCATTTTAGAAAGCAACTTACCATGGTTTTTTTCATTGAGCAAAGACCTAGTTGCTGGAATGAACATTTCCATAAGATCTGGTACTTTTCTGATTATGCGAAAAGCACACAGAGTAGCCTGTAAAATTAATATTGCTGTATTAGGTAATTTCAAAAGGTTTCATTATTAAAAAACAATGGCAGCTTGGATAAATTAATAAAAACAAATACATACAAAGAGAAATTTAACACCAAAAGATGAAGTGGCAGAGTCATACTTTAGCCGTTAATTAAAAATAATTATACCAATATCAACACAATTGAACATTTGATATTGATTTTTGAGCAGTATTATATTAAGTAAACATGTGTGAATTTTGCGTGAATTAGAAAACAGTGGTGACTGATATTTTGATCTGTAGAAAAGGCGTGGGTAGAAACTCCCTAAGATGTACCCAGTGTAAGCTATGGACACATGAGAGGTGCAGCAACATCAAAGGAAGGTTAACTGGGATGATCGCTTTTGTGTGCTGCAGATGCACAGGGGCAATAAACACTGCAGATGCTCAGAAAACGGATTCCAACACATGCCAGGGGGAGAAACTAGAATTAGCTGATAGCTTCTGCTACATAGGTGACCAAGTCTATAGTGGGGGTGGATGCTCGAAGAGCGTTGCCACTAGAATAAGAATAACCTGGGCAAAGTTCAGAAAGCTCCTACCTCTACTGGTGACAAAGGGCCTCTCGCTCAGAGTGAAAGGTAGACTGTATGATGCATGTATGCGAATTGCCATGCTACACAGCAGTGAAACATGAGCCGTGACTGCTGAAGACATGTGTAGGCTTGAAAGAAATGAAGCTGGTATGATCCATTGGATGTGTAATGTCAGTGTGCACACATAACAGAGTGTAAGCACCCTGAGAGAAATGTTGGACATAAGAAGCATCAGATGTGGTTTGCAAAAGAGACAACTGCACTGGTATGGTCATGTGCTGTGAAGAGTCACTCCCTAACAGTGGAAGGAACCCGTGGAAGAGGGAGACCCAGGAAGACATGGGATGAGGTGGTGAAGCACGACCTTTGAATGTTGGGTCTCACAAAGGTAATAACAAGAGATCGAGACCTCTGGGGATATGCTGTGACTGAGAAGACCTGGCAAGTAAAATGAGCTCACAGCCGTAGCCTATACCAGTGTTGTGTAACCAGCCCATTTAAAAAGTACCTTGGATCATATGGTGTCAAGCTGTGTTTGAGGAGACCTATTGAGTCAAGTAAAATCAAAATGGAAATTGTAGTTGTGGCTGATGCCAGTGCTGCATGGCTGGCTCCCATGCTGGTGGCATGCAGTAAGCACCATTCATGCATGGGTCGATGCTAGTGTCGCGTGACTGGCTTCCTGCGCCGGTGGCATATAAAAAGCGCCATCCGAATGTGGTCGATTCCAGTGCTGCCTGACTGGGTCCTGTGCCGGTGACATGTAAAAAGCACCCACCACACTCTTCAAGTGGTTGGTGTTAGGCAGGGCATCCAGCTGTAAAAACCATGCCAGATCAAATTGGAGCCTGGTGCAGCCTCTTGGCTTGCCAGTCCCCAGTCAAACCGCCCAACCCATGCCAGCATAGAAAGCAGACGTTAAACGATGATGATGATGATGATGATATGATGAGATGATGTGTAATCAAAGTGTTTTTTGTGTTTATGTGGTTACATTAAACACAAAGGAAAAAATAGCCATTTGATGTAGCAGCTATTTGTTTCTATATAAGAACATGCATACAGATAACATTCTATGTCTTACACTTGTTGTTTGTTCCTTCTCAAGTCATACCTGGCTCATAAGGGACATTTTCCCAGTTTCATTGGCATATAGGTTCTCCACCTGGACAGGACGCCACTCCATCACAGGTGAGCTGCTAGATACAGGAGGAGAGAGTGAGAGAAAGCTGTGGTGGAAGAGTCAGCGAAGTTCACCATTGCCTTCTGCCAGAGCCACGTGGAGCTTAGATATCTTCCTCATAAACGCACACATCACCCAGTCTGAGATTCAAACCCACGATCCCTTGGCTGCGAGTCTACTGCTCTCACCACTGAGCCATATGCCTCTACCGTGTCTTACACTTACGCCCTTCTTAATTTCAAAGGCAACTAGATTTCCTCTAACTACCATATTCATTGCTAGAGCCAACCTTTTCATCATTTTTAGTATATCATTTTAACTTCTATATCTATTGAACATGGTACTGCTATAGCATTCATTGAGGATAACCTGCTTAGCAAAATGAGAGACTAATATTAACTCTTATGACACTGATGCTACCAGTATCTTTACAACTAGCTCTGGATATCATATTTACTTCTCAGTAATTTATTTTACTGCAGTCAATAATATTTGCTACTTTATATATATATATATATATATATATATATATATATATATAAAAGCGGGATGGGGTGGAATTTGGTGGAACAATTGTTTTTACAGCTGGACACCCTTTCTAGTATTAACTAGAAAACTGAGAAGTAGGAATGGGTGATGTTATCAGTAGCTCAACTGATGCAAGTAAAATGTATATCATGCTTAGAAGCACAACAAAATGGTTGTCGTAAGGCTTGATCTTATAACCATGTGACTAAGTATTCCAAGATATTAACAACAAAGCCTTGGCACAACACATTCTCTGGGAGATTGAACTCCATAAGATTCTGCCAATTTTAGAATCTTTTGCAAGTGCTACTGTAAAATGGTCTGTCACTGTCCACTCATGAAGAGACAAACATAGGAAACTAAACAACTCCAGAGGACCAATGAAGGAGCCTCAACCTGCTAGAAATAGCAGCAAAATATTCCTCAAACTACACTGTATCACATCTTAAAGGAAAGAGCACATTAGATATGTGGTCCTATATATCCCCAATAAGATGGTATGGTCATAGTAGGAATGCCTTACTGCACAGGTCTGCTTGATTCTGGTTGACCTGCATCTAGACAACAAGAACAATGATCTGTATCTAGACATGATGGCCATTTATTTCTATGTGTATTGAGCCAGCAAGAATTAAGTACTTTGACTATAGATTTACCACAATACTAATAAACCAGAAAGTGAACAATGGACCCTTCTTTCAAATGTTTTTCCCC
>JARUKP010000561.1:0-11182 GCA_029874955.1 Octopus insularis | reverse complement strand
TTATTATTATCATTATTAGTATTATTATTATTATTATTATTATAAATAAAGAATAAACTTGAAAGCATTTTTATGGCTTGAGATTCAAAATCTGAATCAATATTTGCCAACCATTCCTACAATCTAGAATAAGTTTGTGGATTTCTGTACAACTCATTATAAGGATGAAGTGAGCTCAATGATTTTCTAATTTTGTTATTCAATTATCAAAAGTTATTAGACATCAAATGTGAATTTTCTGATTATAAAGGAACCACATGTTGATTCATTGTGATCCAACATAATGGGTAGTAAAAAGCAAAGAAGTTTCAGAGTGACTTTCACAAAAGAAATGAAGATAAGTAGTTTCGTGGTGATATGGCTTGTAGAAAGGAAGTAATCTGTTGTGGAATCCTTCTCAACTCAGCAACAATGAAAATATAAAATTTATGCTAAGAGAAAGCAAGTACACAGGTATTCAGTGTTGAATAAATAGTGTACTATAATGAGATCTCAAGTAGACTTTGATCGAAGTAATGCTTTAAGTGTTTTCTACATGCTTGAACAACTGAAAATGTGATTAAACCCAAGTCTGTAGGTACTGTACTACTGAGATTATCACTATAAATAGCTGGTAAATCTTGTTACAGCATATTTTTAATATCTCTGGAGATATGGATTTCATTTTGATTGTTAAAGAAACTCAATAAAAAGGCAAAGTTTTAACATATTGAATAATGCATAAGGGACTAAAATCCTACAATTCTAGTATTTGTTAGTGTTTAAAAGGTTCACCAGTCATAATAAAGCAACCTCGGTCAGTGTATGAAGAAGATAGTGTATAGAAATTTAATACATTATTGTATAATAGAAACTCTGTAGTACTAAGAAGTACACAGTAATTATGAAGACATTTCACCTATACTTAAACAGCTCCAATTCATCAAATGCACTGACACAGAAGACATAGCATGCAATATCTAAAGTTTATTGTAAAGGATACCTACTACTTGAAGATACATTGAAGCAGTTGTGTTCACTCAAGTAAAAACATCATCACTAAAGGATACAGTGATACCTTGATATTTAAAGGGAAAAATTACTTTGCTTTAAATTTTGTTGAATAGTTCCCCTTTATAAGGACATAATAACATAAGGCTATTGTTGTATATGCATGTGGTCTTTTATTTATGTTTTTTTTTTTTTATATATATATTTTGTTAGATCAGCTTTTTTTAGTGCAATTGTGGGCCGGATGTTTATTTAAATGTTGGAATCTTTTAAAGTGAAACAAAGTAATTCATACAAAATGTCTGATTATCCTTTCTTTTTCTACCCCTCAATTGCAAACAGGGAGACATATTTTGTATTATACTGTACGATTTTAAGAGTAGAAGTAATGGTAACAGAAAGAAATTGCAATAAATAAATAGATAGAACACTAAGTGGACATACATCATAACTGTCTCTTTTGTTTTATGTCCATTTTCCTATGTCCTCTTGGAGTAGATGAATATATTATTGAGAAGTTGTTTTACAGCCAGATGCCCTTCCTGTCATTTAGACATACAATAATACCAAGTTCCTGATTTTTGAAGTCAAACACAGGACAATCTCTCACTACAGTCAATGTTCTTGTTTTAACCAATGAGTTAAATATAGCTTGACTGTTAAGCTAGAATAATATTCTTTTGTTGCTTGCCTATTATATTTCCATCATTGTTAGTTGGGTTTTTCTTTATTCATCATCATGCTAAATCATCATCATCATTATCATCATCATTTTAACTTCTACTTTTCCCTGCTTGCAGGAAATGAATGGAGTTTATAGAGACAGATTTTCTACAAGTAGATGCCCTTCCTGTCACCAAACCTAACCATTTTCCAAACAAGGTATTATTTCCCCATGGCCAGACATGTTTACACAGAATATTGGAAATTAATGACATTCATTTACAATAATCACACAGTGTCAAAACAAGGAGGCACAAACATACATACTAACACCCACACACATACACACGCACGCACACACACACACACACACACGCACACACACACACACACACACACACACACACATAATGGGTTCTTTTCAGTTTCCATCAACCAAATTTACTCACATGGTTTTGGTCAGCCCAGGGCTATAGTAGAGGACACTTGCCCAAGGTGCCAGGTGGTCAAACTGAACCTGAAACTATAGGGCTGCTTAGCAGACTTCTTAATCACACAGCCATTTTTGTGCCTATACAGACACCAATAATACAAATATTTGGTATTTTGTGTTTGTTGGTCTCCTCTGAACATTAATCTTTTGTTAAGCTTAACTCAACAAAAGAAAAAATAACACAACTGCAACAGCAATAACAACAATATCAATAGACTAGAAAACCTCTTTGTGGTCACTATTAGAAATAGCATCCACATTTACCTCAAATCATCTCATATTATCTTAAAAATGATTATCTGAAAGACTACATTGGATAATATAATCTTAGATATATAATTCATCAAAGGAAGAAAAGACAGCATGACTATAGCTGGAATGCTTTGGATAATAGTTCTACTCTGTCAGAGCTGACCAGGATCTAACAACAATAAGTGTGACAAAAAATGCAAAGACTTTATAACGCACAACATTGTCAACTGGATTTCATACTTACTTTTAGAAGAGAATAGTGATTCTGACTTCTTGTCAGAATCAAATTCCCACAATAGTATCCAATAGTCACTTGTCAGTTTATTGGTTAACACTGGGAAGGATATCCAGCAAATGCTTGCTCCTAGTTTATAATAAACAATTCAGTTTCAGAATTATCTATGCCACCCTGCACCAGTATCATCATCATCATCATCATTGTTTAACGTCCGCTTGCCATGCTAGCATGGGTTGGACGATTTGACCGAGGACTGACAAACCAGATGGCTGCACCAGGCTCCAATCTGATCTGGAAGAATTTCTACAGCTGGATGCCCTTCCTAGCACCAACCACTCCAAGAGTGTAGTGGTTGCTTTATGTGCCACTGGCATGAGTGCCAGTCAGGCGATACTGGCAATGGCCACGCTCAAAATGGTGTTTTTTACATGCCACCTGCACAGGAGCCAGTCCAGCGGCACTGGCAACGATCTCGCTCAAATGATTTTCTAACGTGCCACCAGCGCAAGTGCCAGTAAGGCGATGCTGATAATGATCACACTCAAATGGTGCTATTTACGTGCCACTAGCATGGAAGCCAGACAGCTGCTCTGGCAATGATCATGCTCAAAACATTAAATTTGTATTCCCATGAAACATGAATTTGTCTTGAAAATAGTAGGGTAATCATAAAACTTGAAAAGATGTATTTATAAAAAGACATTGTACCCAAGGATTGTGAAACTTTTCTTTGAGTAAGATGGAAGTAAGAATGGTCTGTTGGCTTTGACCATTCTGGAACCACTTCCTAGCTTTTATTGATAGCAGTTTAGATTTGACTAAAATAAAGATTTAAAACATTGAAGCAGGGCTAAAAACATTTTGGGTGGAAAAAGTTGGTGAAATTTATTCCAGTACTTATTTTTAGTGAATAAAAAAGTAAAGTTATTTTCAGCAAGAAACAATCTATGTACACAAAAATAGATACACTAAATACAACAAGGTGTGTTATCCAGTTCCATAATATTTCTATCACTCACATCCCATGAAAATATGAAACTGATAAACTGATAATGTGAATACAAGTAACATTTTCAGAAGTAGATACTGAAATATTGTCCTATATATGAGACAATCGATCTGTTGGCTAACCATTGGCTATCTCCCAGTTATAAATGGACTCGATTAGAACACACAGTAGCTAATGTGGTGGCAGTAGAGGGTTGCCATCATTTAACAATGAGGATTCAATTGTTTGATAAGCTGAATTATTTACCAGCTCCTAGATTAATGTATAACTTACTTATATAAGTGTGGGTTAGGGTTTTTGTGCTTTTCTGAATTACTGGTACAATAGGCTTCAATACAGTTTCCATCTACTCCATTTTACTTATAAGATAATGGACAACTCAAGGTTATAAAAAAAACAAAAATATTTACCTGTGGTAGCCTGTAGTTGAATTTGAACATGAGTCCCAATAGTTGCAAAGCAAACTTGTGAGCTACACTGTGGGTTCAGCATGGTTAAATGGTTGTAATTGTAGAAGAAAATATATTGGTTTCAAATTTTGGCACAAGGCCGGCAATTTCAGGGAGGGCAGGATAGTACTTAGTTCATCAACCCCAAAAGGATGAAAGGTAAATATCAAACTTAACATAATTTGAACTCAGAACATAAAACTGGTGAGATGCCACTAAGCATTTCGCCCAGAGTGCCAAGGATTCTGCCAGCTCACTGCCTTAATTTAGAAGAAAATATATGAGCAATATAAAGATATAGAGAATGTCAATCTTAACATGTAAAAGGCTTGATAATACCAGAACTAAGTTTTGTAGAATGGTGTGGGTAGATACATGTTTTTGTTCATAATGTTTACTTAGAATAAAATTCAATGAAATCTATAGGTGAACACTGGGTTAAATAAAATGGTTAGTTAAGAAGTTAAGGTAGTAATCTATTTACCCTTTAATAAAAAGAGAAATGCTGAACTAATAAAAATATATATCATAGAAGATAGTAAATGAACTAGTTTTTGAAACTAAGATCAAGACCTTGGAGTCTTTACATCAATGTTTTTATTGATCTCAAGATATGAATGACTTTCAGTCTGTGTCTGAACTTCCATTAACTATTGACCTCAATAGCAAGTTGTGGTGACTATACAATATTTTTCTGAATGCTGTTTTGAAATCATTATTCTCTGATGCGATATGAATGAAGTTTTGATTATTTGTTTGCTGATATTTGTTTTTTTGTTGTTGTTTTTTACTTTTCTTTTAGTTTTATTTTTCTTTGCTTTCCTTTTACGTATATTTTTCAATGTCAACATCAATTGGATGGTTTTTACACAAGCCAAAATTGATATAAATTATTAGAGAAATTTCTTTTATCCTAGCATTCCTTTTTCCTTTTCGAATACTAACCACCAAATGAAAGTTAGAATGGAACTTATTTTTTTGTTTGGTTCACTAAGTCAATTAGTGTTACACTTTGTGAATAGTCATGGTATAATACCTTTGAAGGAAGGATTTCAGCTGAAGATCTCAATAAGAAGTAGTAAAATAATAAATATTGCCAAAGTAACTAACACCTTTTAACTAGGAAGTTGCAAAGTTACTACTATTAATCAAGTTGCTAATTAACAACTAGTTAACTAACTGAACTCATTAAAGAATAAATGAATTGATGAAGATGAAACCCCATTGCAGTCTCTTAACTGCAGATTGAATCATATATAACTGTTAAATGAAACTACTAATATCTGGTCTCAAAAGAAGACCAGGCCAGCCATAAAGGTGCAATGAGTTTCTATGAATCCAATAAACTTGAGGTTAATGTCTATTAATGTCTCAAAATTTTGACATTTTCTCTTCCTTAAATTTATAGGCTGAAGAATGAGAAATTCAATTAATGGTGCAACATTTTATTTTAACTCTGAACTAATTTGCTTGTCTTCACTATCTTTCCTAATGATTATCTTCAAATCAGTTTAATTGGATTGTCAGAGAAAAGGAAGTGGAAGTTAAAAGAAAGTTTAGAATTCTGGTGAATTTTGTCAAATTGAAACTTACAACTGATCAATAAGTGTGCTTCTACTATTATCCTTTAGGAACTTATTCAAGAAATATATAAGGAGCTTATTCCAGGACTATATAATTCTGAATCTAAAGTAGTTTCAACTTTCATCCTTAAACTTCAAATCTCCAGCTAAAAAAAAACAAATAATAACTAGAAGAAACTAATGATTGTTCTTGTGGTGAGAGAAGTAATGATATTATGAAGATTATGAGTTTTATTATTTTGTATGCCAAGGGGGAAAAATACTGATGTTTCAATATTGACCTTTCATCTGAAAGATAGAAATATGTCTTTGGAACTCAGTCTCTGTGTGTTTATCAGTGTATCTATTTATCTATCTATCTTTCTATCAATCTATCTATCTATTTATCCTTTTATCTAACTGTCTGTCTGTCTATTTATCTATTTATCTATCTGTCTGTCTGTCTGTTTGTCACTAACTGTCTATCTATCTATTTCAGTTTTGAAACATCAATATTCTCTTTTCCTTAAGGCATACAAACTTATTTGAATTCTTGAACTTTACAAGGAAAATAGGATTGCTGTTTATTCTGTTATGACCTTCTTGAACCAATAGAATAGAAGCCTAAGTAATAAAGGATAAGATTAGAATTATTTGATAACATAATTCTGAAGTTTAGTCACACTACTGACATATTTATATTTGAATTTATTTATAAGCAGTAACTATGCCAAGAGAAATTAAAATAATCAAAAATGGTCTAAATTAGTATTTTTAAGGAAAATAAAAACTCAGAAGAAAGATGTAAACATCTTGGCTATCTTTGCAATGCACTACGTAGTGAAAAATATGAATTTGTAAACCATGAATCTAGTGCAGGCATAGGCACCATTTTCAAGAAACAAGCCTCCTGAGACCTGGCTCATCATCAAGTGAGCCACACAAGTTAAAAAAATTTCAAGGTAATGTTTTGTTAGTGAGCCATTCAGAAAGTTCCATGGGCTTCAGATTGCCCATGACTGGTCTACTCTATTATCTATTCTGATGCTACTCTATTTTAAGAAATATGATCTGCTATCCCTGAAATTGGTTTTTGTTACTAGATTATGTATAACAGATATAAACTAAATGGTCCAAAACTAATGTAATTCTGATCATTTATTTTTTTATTGGATTGGCCTGGAGCAAAGGGCTCTGCCTATTTCCTTTAAATGCCATCCATATTGTTCACATTTCTCTTGGATGGCCTTTATATGTCATCCAATAAAGATCCAGAAAAGACCAATGCACTGATGGAATTCCAAAAAAGTGATGCTCTTAGAAAGAAGGATTGGCCATGAAGCTTGGTACAGAGCTTGGGGTGTAACTGATAAGACGAGAGGAGGTGAGACCAGTCAATTCTGAAGAGTAGAGACCAGAATAGTGAAAGTAAAGAAAGGCAATTGAAGAAACATGTCAGTGGATTAAGGCTGAATCATGTTAATGTGTAACTTCATGCCAATGAGTAAAGTGGATGCAGCCTAGAATATGTGTGTATATGGAATATCACATTAACCCAAATGTTGCAGCAGTACTCCATTGCGTATCTTATCTGAGCTATGTAGAGAGTAAGTAGTTGTTAATGTATGAAGTATTTTCTGCCTTCGAAAAAGAAAACAACAAAACTTTGTACTGCAGTTTTGGTTATAAATGAAGATGGATGCTCACCAGGAGAGATCTTCTATGATGGTGTGGCTTAACTCTTGTAGCAACCTTTGGGATTCTAACTATCTGCTGTTCGTGATAAATTCTTTGCCCCAACAAATTCCATTTGACCCATGCATGCATAGAAAAGTGAGTATCATCATAATGATGATGGTGATGTTTTAATAAACTAATTTTTTGGTTTGAGTTAAGTATATGTGATATATAATAGAGTCAAGTCTCATGCAGTTAAATCTCATTAAATGTGTCGTAAGGGTAAATGTTACCTTTATACTTATTTAGACATAACTTACTTCATATTAATTTATGTATGATAAATCTAAACAGAAAAATTTACATACAGAAACATAAATATGTGCAAGTGTGTGTGTGCATGCATGCATGTGTGTGTGCACATTCGTGTGTGTGTAAAATGTATTTTTCTCAGCTCGAAAATAAAAGAAAATTTTGCATTTTAAATAGCAGACGATTTGAAATGAATGTCAAGTTTTCTAGAAATCTTATGATTTAAATCTGCATTTACATATCTCTATTGATGATTAGTAGTGAAAAAAGTAAAGACTTAAAGTTTCCATGTAAAAAAGGAAGATGAATCTATGTTCTGTAGATATTTTTTAAGTTGATACTAAATAATTCCTCTCCATGTTCTTTCACACTATAACTTATGCATCTTCTCTTTTTTTTTTTTGAGCATATGAGAGAGAGAGAGAGGAGGTGGAGGGTAGAAAGAAAGACAGAGAATCAGACACACCGCTGTATATGTTTGTTTTGTCATTGTCAGGTTCTGGTGGTAAATGACTCTGTTAATTTGAACAAATTACCTAATGATGTTTTCATTCTTTATTTGTGATTTTGTTTTATTTATAAATATATTATTTATTAATATAATTATTCATCATCATCATCATCATCTAGTGTCTGCTTTCGTTATTTATATATTAATATAGCATTATTCATTTAATTTATTTATTGAGAAAATAGCAATAATCTTCAAATGTAAGTGATTTATTTTAATTTCTTTGTTTTGTAAAAGAAAACCAAAACAGCATACACACACTAATGTCAAAGTTCAGAAAAATAATTTTGCTATGAATAAAAATAAATTTGGATAAAGCCTGAGGGTTAGAAAATATATTCTTGAAGTCAAGACTGGAAAAGGTCACAGTAAATAAGCAAAATAATTTTCATTGAAAAAAATTTAACAATTTTTCTCTAATATTTTTACGATTTCAAATTTAGGAAATTGAATGTTTCCTACAGAATACTAAAGTGAAAAGAAAGAATTGTACAAAAAATTAGCTATATATCTTATTGCATATCCTAAATTATCAGGTTAATAATAATTCGATAGTATTGTAGTTGTTTCTTTTTCTAAAAGGTGACAAACAGGCAGAAACATCTAACACATCAGACAAAATGCTTAGCAGCATTGGTTTCAGCTCTTTACATGTTGAGTTCAAATTCTGCTGAGCTTAACTTTGTCTTTCATTCATTCAGGGCCAATAAAATAGGTGCCAGTAAAATACTGGACAACGTAATTAACTAGCCTCCTCTCCCAAAATCTCGGGCCTTCTACCAATAGTAGAAAGAATTGTCATCATCACTCTTGTCATTGCCATCATCATCAGTATTATTATTTGGATGTGGGGCTTCAGAAGGGGTCTCACGGAGTAGTGACCCTGCCTTTCTGAGCTAGTTTTCCACCACATTTCTTAATAACTGCAGTAGAGGACTTGGTCTCAGGACCACTCATGTCTAGAAACTGAGGTTGGGGGTAACCAAGGGCATGCTCCCCGTAGAAAATCTGGCTCCAAAAGAGCCTCAGGATAGCAAAGGAAAATGGGCACCAGCCAGCTCAAGGGTTGGGGTGGGCTGCACTTGCCTACCTCGGTTGCTATGGCATTGAGGTAGATCTGGCCACCCCTGTTAATGGGGATGATATGGCAAGCTGGAAGAATCATTAGCATATCAGATAAACTGCTTAATGGCATTTCGTCTTGCTCTTAACATATTGAGCTCAAATCCTGACAAGGTCATATTCGCTTCTCATCCATTTAGTGTCAATAAAATAAAGTACCAGTCGCGTAATGGGGTTCAATTCAATCAACCTGTTGCTTCCCCTCAAAATTACTGTCCTCCTGTTAAAGTCTGAAGTCATTGTTATTTTGCTTCAAAATACTTAAAGGGTTTCTAAAAATTTTATACAGCTTCCATTATTCTTAACAGAATGGGTCTCTCAGGTAAAGCATAACATGTTATGTATAATAAGTAAAAACAAGCCCAGAAAGAAATATTATAACACATACAGGCAAAATGATAACTAAGATAAAGATGACAATGATGGTTATGAGGATTATGCAGAAGAATCTACAGTATTATTCTACTTGTTACATGTATTTCAGTGTTAGATTTTTAGCAGCTTTCATTTGGAAATAAAATCAAAGACATGAAATCTTTTAGACAAGTTTGAGTGCTAAATGAATGAAATTGAAGATATAATAAAAATTTTTAACACCATATAGCATTGTTACGAAGATCTATAAATGTTTGGTTGCAAATAGAAATATGAACATTCATAAAACAAGAAGTTTACAGGGGTCCTACAAATGATATCCATTGATAAACTGCAAAGCAACTTTATTAAGTTTCAATGGCTAGACACTACACTTAATAGAAATTATAGAAGGAAAGAATAAATTATCAATGTATAATGGAATGCCGAAGGTAGTAAGCTGGCAAAACTATTGGTGTGTCAGACGAAATGTTTAGTGGTATTTCTTGCGAGTTGGGCGAAATGCTTAGCGGTATTTCGTCCGTCTTTATGCTCTAAGTTCAAATTCTGCCGAAGTCGACTTTGCCTTTCATCCTTTTGGGGTCGATAAATTAAGTACCAGTTACGCACTGGGGTCGATGTAATCGACATAATCCCTGTGTCTGTCCTTGTTTGTCCCCTCTATGTTTAACCCCTTGTGGGCAATAAAGAAATAGGTATTTCTTGCAACACTTTATATTCAAATCCTACTAAAGTCTGCTTTGACTTTCATCTCATCAGGGTTTTGATAAAATAAAGTGCCAGTGATGTACACTGGGGTCAACATAATTGACTTGTTTCCTCATTTTCAAAAATAGCTGGCTTTGTACCCTGCAACAGACTGATATCCCATTCAGTGGGGAATGTGATGGTTCTGGTCACTTATACACCATAGAAGCCTGGTAAGTAACATTATGTGTTCTTGGAGCCGAGAAAAAAAATGCACTGTTGAAGATATTTTAAAACATTATATCTCTATAAATGCAAATGTGAAAAAAAAAAAAGAAAAAAAACCCTCAATATACTGTACCTTATCAAAATGGAACACCAGATAGGAAGTCAGGTATAGGAACGATTTTTGTTGAGCATGCATGGAAGGGGAAAGATAGACAAACAATAGGAGGCATAAGGAATGTATTCACCTGGAAAGTTGCGTACACAAATGCACAACTTACCATGTGAATACATTTCTTATAACCACTGTTGATTGTCTTTTCTGCTCATGAATATATGTACAGCAGAAAATGGAAAAGTTGTAACATTGCCTAAAGGTTTGAAATATTGCATCTTCAGTAAACTGTAAAGAAACCTTAATCTATCAAGCTTGGACTCTCAGTGCTTGTGGCTTGTTAACAGAGAACTTATACAATATCAAGTATGGTATTGTACATATTTAATATGAAATAAAATGGAAAAATGTTGTAACTTCACCTATGGGAATTAAACCTTGTGTCTACTGTAAACCATAGAGCTATGATATATATATATATATATATATATATATATATATT
>JARUKP010000560.1:0-10000 GCA_029874955.1 Octopus insularis | reverse complement strand
TAATAACAAACAAAAAAAAGGAAAAAAAAAAACAAAAACATTACTAAATGGTCCCTATACTTACTCCTTTTTATGTAAAATTAAGAATGATTTGTTTTAATGTTTGAATGGACCTTATCTATTTCATACTGAGGAGATCCAATGAGATTGAATTAGCTATACACAAATGTGAAGGACTTTATGACCAAAAGGAAAATTAAAAGAAAATTTAATCAAATAAATGTATCCCAGCATGGCTGCAGTCCAATGACTGAAATAAATAAAAGATGAAAATATTTTTGTTCCTTTCACTTATGGAGGGTAACAAAAAAACCTGGCAGGATAATTCTCTCTCCTCCTATGGAGAGGAACAACCAATCGACTGAAAGATTACATTGTTATGAAACTTATGGTTGACTGATCATATATCTCTAATAATGTTGCAATGATAGTTGCATATGCAGATATGTGATAGATGAATGTTGGAACTTGTACATTTGAAAATGTTGGGCAAACACATCACTGGAGATGGCTAGAGCTAAACTGCCTTTATCAAGCAATTGACTGCTGCTTGTGATGTAATAATGGTCAGAATTGCGAGACAAGAGACAACATTGATTATATATTCGAGAAACCAAAAAGAAAGTCAGAGTAAATTCTCAGGCACAAGTGTGGCTGTGTCGTAAGAAGCTTCCCAACCACATAGTTCCAGGTTCAGTCCCACTGTATGGCAGCTTGGGCAAGTGTCTTCAACTATAGTCTCAGTCTCAGGCAGACTAAAACCTTGTAAGTGGATTTGGTTGACGGAAACTGAAAGAAGCCTGTCATGTGTGTGTGTGTGTGTGTGTGTGTGTGTGTGTGTGTGTGTGTATCTATAATCAGGCAAACTACAAGGAATCTTGTGTAGCTCTTCGTCAGCAAGACTTGCAAAAAATATAGAGAGAAAGTGAAAGGGGCACAGTGGACTTGCCATGAGGAGTAGAATATTCATCATTTGGGATGCAGTCCTTCAACTGGGAATAGAGAAAAAGGGAAGTTGAAGGAAGGTAGAGTTTTACATCCTCTCAGCTTGAAAAACTGGCTGCAACTGATAATGGATGCAGAATAACATGGGCTGCAAATGTGAAACAGAAGTTATAAGAGAGGGCATACAGAAAGGAGGAAGAAAAAGGGTGATGGAGAAAGTAGAGGTAAGTAAATGTGGGAATGTGGCAGGGAGAGGGTGGAAGGAGGATAAAAAAGGTAAAAAAGAATTAAGAGGAGGTGAAAGGATGAAAGGAAAAATGTTCATTCATACCTGTCAGGGACATAGTGCTAAGATCAAGTATGAGACGTTGCTTCTTTCGTTTCCTAGAGAAGGTGGGGGTCTGTAGTGCAAGGCCATTCCACACACTAATAAATCTGCAATAGAATAATTCACAGTGTTGAAGTGGGTGGTGAGTGGTTGACCTGGCACACGTAACATTATGCTTTTGATGCGTTCGTGAAAGCAATCCCTAAGGTGTCACCCTGTTTCTCCAATGTAAAGAGCACCACAGAGTTTGCATATGATGCAATATATGAGATTCACCGAAGTGCAACAGAAGTGGTGTGTTATGTGATATTGCTTCTTGGGATCCATGATGGTGGCAGTATTGTTGATGTACAGGTGTGTGTTACATCATTGGCAAGAACATTCAAAGATTCTTGGTTGTGCAGAGCTGGGAGCTGTGAATCTTCTAACAAGGAGATTTCTAAGACTCCTATCTTTTTTCAAAAGACAGGAGAGATGGTGTGGGAAAGATAGGGGTGGTTGTTGGGTCAGAAAGAAGAATGCAAAAGTTGTGGGTGAGTTTGTATTTTAGAGGAAGGATGGATGGGTGGTAGGTAAGAGAGAGTGGAATATGATATGTGAAAGTGCATAAAGACGGTAGGATGGCTATGGTGTGGTTGATGGCTCTGGCAGTGAACCAGAAGAGATCAGCTGATGATGTGCAGTGGTCAAAACGTTCCTCTGGTAATGGTTGGTGAGATCACTTGGTATCTTCACGGAGTGTCTGGGGTTGCTGAGTTGGTGGAGTGCTTCTTTTCTGTAAACTTTGGCATACTAAACAACAACACCGCCCCCTTATCTACTGAACAGTGTAATCCTGGTTTTGATGTCTAGTTGGAGAAATGTCTATATCTATGTGTGTGTTGTTATGTCTGTGTTTGTCTTCCATCATTGCTTGACAACCAGTGTTGGTGTGTTTGGCAAAGAGACTGATAGAGTAAGCACTAGGCTTAAAAATAAGTCCTGGGGTTGAACTGTTTAACAAAAACACTTTATGGTGGTGCTCCAGGATGGCCACAGTCAAATGACTAAAACAAGTAAAAGAATAAAAGAATTTCTTAGAAAATATTTGGCAATTAGATTTGTTAGAAAAAATTGATGTGAATAATGAAACAAAAAGCTATTTTCTGTTTGAAGTTATTCATTAAAATAAAATGTCATCTGTTTAGAAATTCTCAGACTTAAGAAGCGTATTTACAATTAATAATCCATAAATACATCAATATCATGCTAAGATAGAGAGAAAATTGTAGTAGATGGCAATATATTTGCCTATTGTAGCATTTTCAAATAGTTACATATAATGACCTTTTAAAAGATTTTATAGAAGAAAATAAAACAGTATGATGCCAATAATCTAACTTTATATTAAATGGTTCCATTGAATTTTATAAGTATGTTCTTGAAATGGATCCTTAATTACTGCATTGTTCTACTCTCAGAATACACAACTGCATGCACCTAAAACCAAATATGTACTTAGGTACTATTCATTGCTTCTTTAATTCTTTGCCTGTATACTATCTACCTCTTCTATTTGTTATGGTAAAACAATAAATTCTGAGAAAACTAAGTATGGTTGTAAAGTGGAATACATCTCTCTTCCTCATGCACTATGCCTACATTTCTCTTCCCCCTCCATTCCTGCTACATACTCAACCATATGTCGTCTCTCCCCACCTCTCTTTCTTTTATCTTTCTCCTGTCTCCTGCTTCATCATTATTATTCTGCTGTTCCACATTATCAATCATTTCCTAATCCTCCTCTTTCTTCCTGACATTATTCAAGACAACTATTCAAGACAACTGCCCTTCAGCCCTGCACAGTCTTTACAATGGTCACCTACCTCCCCTCTCTTTACCCATTCCTCTGCCTCTCACCTCCCCCATGCTCTCTTGCAACCTCTATCCACCTAAACTCTCTGTTCTCCTGTCCCCACTCACTTTTTCCCATCTCATGCACCTTGAGGGTTCATCCTGACACCTCATCTCCATTATTTCTTTTCATCCTTTTCCAGCTCCACTCAGTCATTTCCATCCTCTTAATATGAGTATATTGTGGCTCCTCTACAACAAGAAACTGGTTCTGCTCTGGCCCTTTATTTCAAAAACTAACCTCTCATCTTGTAACATAAAGCTGTTCCCCTAGGATTTATAGTCATGCAAATCTCATGGAAATCTCATTAGTGCTGGTGTCATGAAAAAGTACCCAGTCCATTCCGTAAAGTGGTTAGCATTAGGAAGGGCATCCAGCCACAAGCAACCATGCCAAAACAGATATTAGAACACATTGCAGTCTTTGAACTCTGGATCCCGTGAATCCATCCGACCCATGCTAGTATGGAACACGGATGCTAAATTATGGTGATAACGTACACGTCATATGTATGCACATATACATATGTGTAATAGGTGCAATATATATATATACATATATACACATGCACACAAATCTATGTATATGTAAATATGTGAATGCATGCATGTCTTTATGTTGTATTTGTCCCCTCCAACCACCACTTGACAACTAATGGTGGTTTGTTTACATTATCTTAACTTAGCTGATCAACAAGAGAAACTAAGAGCAATAGAGTAAGTACCAGACTTGAAAAATAAGTGCTGGAGTCCATGCACCAACATGACTGCAATCCAGTGATTGAAACTTGTAACAGAGTAAAAGATGTAATCATTCTGTCAATGGTCAATAATATTCAAAACTGAAACATAGTGGAGAGAGGAGGAGGTGTTTTTTTTTTTTCAAGTACTATGTATTTTAAGTATTTCAAAGCAAAGGAATAAATTTAATGCATCAGGGAGAAGAGATTCCCTAAGTTTCAGTTAAAAGAACTTCATCAGACAAAGGGAGAGATGATTTGTTTACTGGTGTTAGTTGAATTTAATAAATTAATTGGAAAGTGGAGAGGATGAGGGAAGAGGAGGAGATGAGTGAAGAGGAGGGAGGAGAGGAGAAAAGAACAAACAGTGGATATATAGTTGAAAGTGTGAATAGAGGAGAGAGGCACCTGTCAGAGTGGAGAGAAAAATTAAAATAAATCTATTGTTTTTTATATTTTCTCTACTATGACCCCACTCTCCCCATCTCCTTCCACTAGCACCTGTTAACTCTCCTTCCTTCTATTTCTTTGCTTCCCCTTTCTTTCACCCCAACCACCAAATATTTATCCTTCAACTTCATTTGAAATACTTATCTCTTCTCTCAACAATCTGACCTGCCTGCAAATTTTAGACTCTTCCTCAAAGCATAAAATTTATTCCATTGTTTCAATTAATTCCACTTCCTATTTGACATCAGATTCTATTGTTTTAGAAATATATTAAATCATGCATAGTTGCTCTTAAATACAAAGACTCTCCCTAGCGAAGAATGTACCCCACAGCATAAACCAGTTATTAGTGGCTTTAGACTCGAGGCCAGAATGATACCAAGAAGCAGACCAATCTGGAAAAGAGGGACTTGGAAGCTTAAGAACCCTTCACATAGTCAGAGATTTAGGGATATCCTTACTGAGAAATTTGATGAATTCCTGTGAAACAGCTTGCTGAGCACCACAGACCAAATCTGTGGCTGGTGCAAAGTCCATTCCAGACCTAGGGTAATGTAGTGGTGGAACAATACTGCAGACAGGGCCATTAGAACAAAGAAACAGGCCTGGAAGGTCTGGAAGAGTTGGGGTAGCTGGGAACTGTATTGATAGCCAGAAGGGAGTAGCAGAAAAGAAGTTTGCCAATGTTCAACAACATAAGAACCAAAGAACTGAAGTATTTCAGATTGCAAGACAGTGTATGAGAGAAAATCATGATGTCATAGGAGAGAAATGTATCCACATGGATGATGGTTCACTTGTGTTTAATGATTTTGCAAAGAAAGAGGCTTGGAGACACCATTATGAAAGACTGCTGAACGTTAAAAATGAATGGAAGGAGGAGAGTTTGCCAAAGGTTAACCCAATTGTGGGACCTGCTACCCAAATCAACAGTACCCTGGTAGATAAAGCATTTAAGGATATAAGGACAGGAAAAGCTCCTGGCCCCTCAGGAATCACAGCTGAGATGCTTAAAATATCGGGCAGTGTAGTTTATGGTCTAGTCACCCACATCATAAATCAGGTAGTTCATAAAGGAGTCGTATCAAATGACTGTTGTGACAGCACCATAGTCAACTGCTTCAAAAGTGATGCTTTAGATAGAAATAACTACAAGGGTATCAAATTATTGGATCAGGTGATGAAAGTTATAAACTTCTGTACTTGGCTTTTGTTGACTTGGAAAAAGCTTTTGACAAGGTCTCCCATTCCCTTATCTAGTGGTCAATGCAGAAACTAGGCATAGATGAGTGGTTGGTAAGAGTGGTACAAGCTCTGTATGGGGATGTTGCCAGTAAGGTGAGGGTTGGCAACAAGTATAGTGAAGAATTCCGGGTAGAAGTAGGGGTTCACCAATGATTGGTCCTCAGCCCCCTCTTTTCATCATAGTTCTCCAAGCAATAACAGGAATTCAAGACAGGCTGCTCCTGAGAGCTCCTCTCTGCTGATGACTTTGTTCCAAAAGCCACGTCACTACCAGAACTAGAGACAAAGTTTAGGGTATGGAAACAAGGTCTAGAATCGAAGGGCCTTAGAGTCAACCTAGCAAAAACCAAAATCCTAGTAAGTAGGAAGGCAGACAAATCACAAACCCCTTTAGATAGATGGCCCTGCTCAATCTGTAGAAAAGGCGTGAGTAGAAACACCATAAGATGTATTCGGTGTAAGTTATGGACACATAAGAGATGCAGCAATATCAAAGGAAAGCTAACTGGGAAGATAGTTTTTGTGTGTAGCAAATGCTTAGGAGCAAAAAACACCATAGGTGTACAAAAAGCAGATACCATCAAATGCTAGGTGGAAAAACTAGAAGTAGTTGATAGCTTCCACTACCTAAGCAGCCAAGTCTGTAGTGGGGGTGGATGCTCTGAAAGCATAGGTGCTAGAATAAGAATAACCTGGGCAAAATTCAGAGAGCTCCAGCCTCTCCTAGCAACTAAGAGCCTCTTGCTCAGAGTGAAATGTAGACTGTAGGATGCATGTGTCCAAATTGCCATGCTACATCACAGTGAAAAATGGGCTGTGACTCTTGAGGACATGTGTAAGCTGGAAAGAAATGAAGCTAGTATGAGCTGCTGGATGTGCAATGTCAGTGTGCATACATGACAGAGTGTAAGCAGCCTGAGAGAAAATTTGGACTTAAGAAGCATCAGATGTGGCGTGCAAGAGAGATGATTGCACTGGTATGGTCATGTGTTATGTATGGATGAGAACATCTGTGTGAGGAAGTGCCACACCCTAACAGTAAAAGGAACCTGTGGAAGAGGTAGATCCAGGAAGACATGGGATGAGGTGATGAAGCATGACCTTCGAATGTCAGGCTTCACAGAGGCAATGACAGGAGACTGGGACCTTTGGAGATATGCTGTGATTGAAAAGACCCAGTAATTAAAATGAGATCACAGCCATGGCCGATGCCAGTGTTGCATAATTGGCCACCTTAAAAGTACCCTTGAAGTATTGGGCGATATGATATGCTTGAGAAAATCTGTCAAGTCAAGTAAAATTGAAATCGTAGCCATGGCCAGTGCCACCTTGACTGGCTCCCATGCCAGTGGCACATAAAATGCACCATCCAAATGTGGTTGATGCCAGTATCACCTGACTGGCTCCTGTGCTGGTGGCACATAAAAAACACCACCCGAACATGGTAGATGCCAGTGTCCCCTGACCAGCTCTTTTGCCGTGCACATAAAAAGCATCCATTACACTCTCAGACTGATTGGTGTTAGGAAGGGCATTCAGCTGTAGAAACATTGTCAGATCAGATTGGAGCCTGGTGCAGCCGACTAGCTTGCCAGACCTCAGTCAAACCGTCCAACCTAGGCCAACATGGAAAGCGGACGTTAAACAATGATGATGTTCCTGGTTAAGAACTTTACTTTGCAACCACATGATTTCAGTTTATTCCCATTGAACAGCAGCTTGCATGAGTGCTATCGACTATAGTCCCAGACTGACCAATGCCATGCAAAGGAATTTGATAGATGGAAATTTTAGCCATTATGCAGCAAGTTAACTTTCAGACTAGTTTTTGATGAATCTATGAACAGTCTCCAGTGACTGTGTATGTATTCAATACCAAGTGCTTTCATCAGACCATTGATAATGTTGCAGATCACTAAATGACCTTCCCTTATGAAGAAATTGTTGAACTACTACTGACAGTTATGAAATTTTGAAATCTTCACATCAGCTGCTAGGATTTTTCCACTGTTGAAGACGAGAGCCTAGCAGCTCTGCCTTATTCATGGGTAGTTGCAGATCTCTGACAAGGTCATGGAGTTCCCCTTGTTATGGGATGTATCCTAGAGGAGTGTGCTTCATCAAAATTTTGGGTCACTCTGTAATCCAGCACTGTCATCCTTCTCTGCTTCCTCTTCATCACTTTCTTCATCTGACTTGAAGGATACCAAAGTTGGTGCATGAGGAACAGGTACACCTTCTCCATGTGGAACTGGGTAAATAGCTGATGGAATGTTTGAATAGACACCTTTTTCTTCTTTGACAAGCCCTTTTGTACTGGGTTTACCATGCAGAAATAGCAATTGTTGGTATGGTCTGTTGGCTCCCGCCACGTCATTAGCACAGCAAAAGGCTTCCTGTTCAACCATTTGTAAAGGTTAGTAGCACAAGTGTTGCAGCATGTGAAGAGGCCAGTTCTTAACCTGGTCATGAATCTTGCCTCCAAAATATAGGTGATGTGCCTCTCTAATCATAGCAGTTTTACGGCGCTTCTGTGATGCTAAGGTCACCCTACCACAAATGTAGCAGAATTTGTCTGCCTTGTTCACACAAGTGCTAGACATCTGAAAGAAGAAAACAGCAAACAATTAGAAGATAAACAAAAAATTTATTCATAAATTTATCATTATCATACAGAGCATGACAGCTTAGCAGAATTATTTGTATTATTGAGTAGGAGAATGAAATTAATATAAGATGTCTTGCATATCAAAAACTTGCTTGATGAATATTTATTATAAGTTTTAAAACTCACTTACCTTTCAACTCAAAATGTAAACTTGCACAGCACAACCATCTTCTATTACTGCTGGAACAATACTGAAGGGCAGTGAGAATGTGAATGTGGTAAGAAGCACACAGCTGCAAGCGTGTTGGAACATGTTGTGACATGTAGGTGTATGTGGAGCTAACAAACAAATTTAACTATGATATTCATTATCAGCGACCTAAAATTAGTTGGAAATTTCTACTCTGGTCTCGGAAGCATTTTTGTTGTTAAACAGTGTAAGACTATTGAAAAGGTTGCAAGACGCAACGAAAATTTTAGGAAAATAAAAACAAGAAATAAGTGGAAATTTTAACGATGAGTGTGTTAAATTTTAAGGTACAATAAGAAAATGACTTTCCTCAGACACAACAAAACAATTATATGTTCTAATTTTTATGTTCAAAATAAGAGGAAAAACTGTACTTGAACAATGTGTATAAACGATATTGTTAGCATTCAAGTCCGGCGGCTGACATTTCAGATAATGACAACACAAGTGCAATAATCATTGTATTACAAAGTACCATACGTTCCTAAATGAATATGGACTCCCCAGCCGTATTTGAAACAGGTCACTGAAGACAATTGAAGACGATACGCAGAAGGTAATAGTTAGGAACACCAACTATCCCTTGTTTACAATCAGATACATTCTCAGGTGGTCATTGATTTAGTTGACATATGATTAACCTTCAATCGAGACTTCTTTATACAATTACTAATTATTCTAAATTATCCAATATGGGTTTTCAATTACAAAGATGATAGGGAGTATGTTAAAACTTTCTTGATTATGGTATATAATCTGGTTTATGTAATCCGTTTGTGTATTGAAATACACCTGCCGTTACATATCTTAACAATGTTTTGTTGATAATTTCCAATGTTTGAATACATGAAATGAACACCCGGTTACTTGCACTCACTAACATAATCAGCTGAAATTAATCATGAGATAAACAGTTAAAAAGTAATCTTTTGCAGACGACAGTCTGAAAGACTTATTGGAAGCTGATTGTTAAGACAACAAAGAGCAAAGCAATGATTTCTACAAATAAAATTTGTAAATATCTATACAAATTGCACTTTGAGTGGTGTAGGCTTCCCGGTGAGACATTATTAGTCTGTATTTTTAGTCACATTGCAACGAATACATTTAATGTCTGTATGTTTGGCATGATCATATTACTACACTATCCGCTGTGAAAATACAAAATAGAGATGGACTATTAATACAAATGCCATATAGCAGGTGGAAGCATGATATTTATGATATTATGATGGAAGCATGAAAATAATGATATTGTGATTTCCGCGAATATCCTCTTGGAAACACAAGCTGGTCGCACTGTAAAACCTTCCACTCAAGAACTCCAGCAACAGGGAAATCTTAATTTCGAACTATAAGCCTTTTTCGTGTAAGGAATAAATTATGTAAGCAGATGACAATTTTCGATTGAAAATTAGTTGAATTTTAATTGAAGTATGAATCTCATTCTCTCTCTCTCTCTCAGTCTCTCTTTCTCTCTCTCTCTCTCTCTCTCTCTCTCTCTCTCTCTCTCTCTCTCTCTCTCTCTCTCTCTCTCTCTC
>JARUKP010000559.1:0-11182 GCA_029874955.1 Octopus insularis | reverse complement strand
ACAATAAACCTATTTGTTAAATACTGTTAAATAAATAAATGTAAAAATATATGTTATTTTAAGCAAATATTTATGCTTAAATTTCAAAAGCATTTATAAGGGAGTCCCTAAGGTAAAGCATGAAATATAAAGGGGTCCGCAAGTCAAAAAGTTTGAAAACCCCAGTTCTAGACCACAGAATTTCAGTTTGAAAACAGCTATCGAAAAGCTCGAAACTCATTAGAGTAACTGCAAACATTATCATTAAAATAAAAATTAGCTCCCAAAAGCCATCTCTTCTCATTTTTTCAAATATATATATATATATATATATATATATATGACTTGATTTCTTTCAGTTTCCTTCTACCAAACCCACTCACAAGGCTTTGGTTAGCCAAAGGCTATAGCAGAATACACTCGCCCAAGGAGCCATGCAGTGAGACTGGGCCCAGAACCATGGGTTGGGAAGCAAACTTCTTACCACACAGCCATGCTTGTGCCTATATACTTAAAAGTTAATTTTACCGATATGGTGGTATTTATACACTAGCCACTAATATAATCATTTTAATGATTATATCCTCAATTTATACATATATATGAAACTTGGACATATGATGATGATATACATTCTTAATTCAGTACTAATACACTAATAAGAAGCATGCTAATTCATAGGAAAGCAATTGTGTTTCCATAATTCATCCTAGTTAAATTCTGGAATATACCTTGTAATTTAGACATAGGATATGACACTCATATCTAATTACCTGCCTGTTTAATGATCATTAACAATAAGATTTAGCTACCAATTTTTACTTCCTGCGTGTGTTTGTGTGTGTGTGTGTGTGTGTGTGTGTGTGCACGCATGCATGTGTGTGTGTTATTCATCCTTAACACATTCCATTGTTGACTACACAAATGTTCATAGTTTTAGTTTTCAGTTCAGTTTTGTTCCTTTGAACCATCTCCAATTGAGAGACAAGTCTTTCGTGCTTTATCTCTAAGCTCTCTCTTCTATCCAGGCTATATTCCAACTTCTTTCTGAAAGATGATGTCTGTTCCAATGTAAGATTCCATTCTCTCTCTCTCTCTCTCTCTCTCTCTCTCTCCACTGAACATCAGCAACAAAGACTTCTATTTACTCTGCTACAAACACTCTCTTCCCCTTTACTGTAAGTTCATCTGTTATCTTTGTCACTTTTTGAATTCCCCCAAATCACCAGATGTTTGCCAGTCTCTCACCCTACATTGAGGACAACTACTTCAACCATCTCTGAAGTCATTATCCAAAATGATTTCAATTTCAATGCATATAATTCCTCGATTGTCTCTAACACCACTGGTGCAGATACTAAATTGTTTATTTTTCTGAATTGTCTACACCAGTTAATATTCTTCCTTACCCATTTGACTGTCACACCTACTCTCCAAACATACTAATGAAGTTAGTTTGCCTCACATACTCTTACTGTTCAACAATTCTGCCTAAATTGTTGAAGCTCTGCTAGTTCTATGCATTGGCAGTTAATGTGCTTTACTTTAAATCAGTCTGAAACAAATAAAGAAACCATATTTCTAGGCATGTTTGTCCACAATTTTTATACAACCAAACCTAACCCATCCTGATGGTTCACTTGTATAACTGCATTGCAGTTTGCAGAAGTGAATATTGCTGCTGAGAATAGCTGGAGGTGTTTGTCCACTACAGCAATGCCTGCAAGATGACCATCTAGAGAGCAATGATTGCTTTTGTGCATGCTAACTTTCACCCAGGCCTTCACATCTGTTGCCATAAGGGTCTCTACATGATTTGCAGAATCTTTCTACCTACTATTTCTTAACCCAGATGGCTCTGTAAGAAGCACTCCTACAAATAAAGTATTTACTGCCTGAATTGCTTGAAGTTACACACTGTATATATACAACAGAACTTCTCCCGAACTTACTAAGCTACCTCACATTTTTCCAAACTACATACTCACAGCTGTCAAACTGTCTTATACACAAAAAAATGTTTTGTTTATTCCAGTCTAAAAAGACAACTATTCCTGACATTCCTTCCATTACTCTCATATAATGTGTCAGAGTCAGTTGCTATTTTCACCAAATTCTTCAATTTTTTTCCTTTCTGTGTATCTGTATGTCGCAATTTTTGAAAATATGCAATGTTGTATGTCACACTTGAGAAGTGCTGCACATACAAGCATCCAAGACTGCTTTATTTAGTAATTTAACTGATTTGGCAAAGACTCTCACCAACAGACTACAACCACTGGCTCACTCACATATATGATGTTTCTGTTCTCTTTATTCTTATTACTACATCTTCTCCTTTGAACTAACAAACCTACATGCCATCCCCTGTTTTAGACCACTTGATTTATCCGCTTCTAATCATCTTGTCAGCTCTGTTGTGTTCGAATCCCTTACTCCAAACCCTACATTTTGCCTTGTATTTCCACTACCTGAATTGCTCTGGTCTTCTTGAATTCTTTCTTAGCTCACATTTTTTACTAATAGTCATTGATCTACAAAAGTTTTAATACAACAGCAGCTACATTGATTTCACCAGATTGGAAACTTCTAGAAAACTGATGAGTACAATTATAATGCTTTTTCTTGGCAGTTTTTCAAGCAGTCATGTCCGATGTGTTTGTGTATATGCATACTTGTGTGCATATGTCCATGTGTAGCCTTATTATTGATTACTTTGAGCAATGAAATATAAAAACTGTAAACCCTCAAGTTAACAGACTAATAGGAGGGAGATATGTCTGTTAATGCTGAAATACCATTAAGTTGAATGTAAGCTAGGGTTTCTCACATCTTCTCACTCCCAAAATTTTAATCATACAAATACACAGCCTTTTCCTACCTTTTACCTTAGTCAATGTTTATCTTGCTTGTTGGCCCCCAGTAGTATTTCTCATTTTCTCTATTTCTCTTTCCTATTTATTGCCTTTTCATGCTTTGTTTTCTTCTTCCTTATTATTCTTCAGAACAGTTTCATTTCTTTCCTCCTCTCTTTCTCTCAAAGGTTTATATCTTTATTTCACTTCATTCTCATGATCTTTAATTTTTTAAAATAAATATTGTGTATGAAAATATTGTATTATCATTATTACTTGTTCAGTTAAATTCCAAATCTATTAATTTGGCAGTCTATTAGTTTAGAGTGCTTTTTCTTTATTTCTTCAGGAAAATCAACATTTACCAAAAAGAATTTATTTTAAAGCTGTTGTATTTCCATAGTATATATTGAAATGGCAATATTTCATTTTGTTTCTCAAGTCTGCAATATTTTTCATTCTTTAGATAAGATAAAGAACAAACCAGCCTTGTGCTATGTTACACAAATAAATGGCATCAATATTATACTTACTGCTTTCTGTTTTCTTGCTATAGATGCTGACAGTTTGGTTGATGAATCAGAAATAAAGAAGAGAGTAGAATATTGTAGCACTATCAAATCTAAAACGGTAAGTAACACCAATAAGCTGGTGTTTACAAACCACATTGTACTAAAAAGAGTATTTATACTTGTATTTTGTTTCTTGTTTATATTTATAGACACTAATATAAATTATCTTTTGTGATTAGAACAGTTTACGATGTCTGAATTTTGCAGAAAAAAATATAGGTAGTTAATTCAATATTATTAAATATTCAGATGTATTTTTTAATGTATTATTATTATTATTATTTTGGTTTGGCTCAGGTTTGGTCTTATTCCTGGTAGGATTTATTATTTGTCATTAGCACAAATAATTCCTAAACAAAAAAGGTATTGAACTCCTTAGGGAATCAAAAATCTCAGAAAGGGAGAGTTTTGGAAAAAAATAAAATAAAATAAATTTCGTTTCCTATGGAAGTCGAAATCTCAAAAGGGAGATGTGGTGAGAGCCACGTCACCCCCTACGAGAATAGACTTACTGAACAACTATGAATAGTAGCAGTCTGAGTGAGGCAGGGGAAGAGTAGGCATTAATTGCAGGTAGTTGTCAGGTGTGGTCTTGATAGTTTATTTGTTTGGGTATAGTTTGTGGAGAGTTTGTTGGAGTGTTATGTTATTGTTACCCTGCTTTGTTATATATTTTATTGTTACTACATGGTTATAGTATAAAAAAAGAAGTATTGTCATAAATATTGGCGATACAACACAAAACAAGACCACTAACACCAGCATGACCCATGGCAATTCCAACAACAACAATAATGACATCAGAAAGAACAACACCAACAGCAATAATAGTAGTAACAGCAACAAAAACAACAATAATATAACTATCAGCAGTAGTATCAGCGTCAATAAAAGTGCTGACTTCTACAATAGTATCAACAGCAATGCTATTTATGGAGACAATGACGTGAATTCACATCCGAAGGAAAAAATTTCCTTCACAAATATAATAAATACATGGACCACTCATTCCTTGTAAAGGAAAGTGGAAGCAGTTAAAAAATATCAGAATGATATCATTTGACCTGGTGTCATGGCTCTCCCTGAAGAGGAAAGGATTTCTACTAAAATGAGAATGATAATTTTATAAGTGCATTAAGTGCAGAGAGAGAAAGCTTCTATACTCTTTTCCAGCTGAAATAGAAAAATGCCTGGAGGAGGTGTGGCCTTCCGTAGTTTATGTCTGTCAAGGAAAACAATACAGGATCATGATAGCTATCTGTAGCAATGAAGAGGAAGCATGTAGGATGGTTACAATGACCTGCCCCTCTGACCAGTATGTGATGCTCTCTTTATACCTGGTATGTCCGTGTGACCAAAGTCAGAGTCTCAGACAAAACTCCAGAGTAATGGCCATGCTAGAGGAGCACGGGAAGGTGATAAGCTTACGATCAAGCCCCAACGAAACAGAACAGGAGTGTCCAGGGAGTTTCAGGTTTTGGTTGCTCTGGAAGTCACTGTCGTGGTGCTGGACTCTTTGGACATAGAAAAAAACCGACACTATATTGAAAGAATATCAGGAATGCACAAGAGCACTCCTAAACTAGGACAAGTCAGTAGTTCTGTGACCATGCTCTTGGAGAGGCAAGTCGACTAT
This sequence comes from Octopus insularis, assembly GCA_029874955.1. Lineage (NCBI taxonomy): Eukaryota > Metazoa > Mollusca > Cephalopoda > Octopoda > Octopodidae > Octopus > Octopus insularis. Next base: position 6,140 of record JARUKP010000559.1, on the reverse strand, counting down.
CTGTAATTTCTGTGACTGGATGGAGGGTCTGGTGAAAATGCTTGGAGTCTGGTTTGGACCAGATCTCCAGGTAGATAGGAACTGAGAAGAGGTCATGACTAGAGTGGCCAAGCTCACCCAGAAATGGGCAGAAAGGAAGCTGTATCTGAAAAGCTGGGCAGAATTAGCAAATGCCTATATTGCCTCAGTAGTGTACTACCGTCTAGTCATTGTACCTTGACCTAAGAAAACTCTGACCAGATTTGAGCGCTTGCTATTCTGATTCTTATGGAAGGGTCTGGTTCCACTGGTCAGAAAATCCATCTCCTGTCAATACCCACACCATAGTGGTCTTGGAATACCATCCTTAATGATGCAGAGCCACACTTTGAGGCTGTGGCACCTACAGAAATATCTAAATCACTGTGAGGAGGTGGATGATGATGACAATGAAAATAAGGGTGAACTGTTGGGGGTGTCTTTTGTGCAACACGTCTTTCTACAGCTCATCTCATTGACAGAGCTGCAGTCATGAGTCAAGCATAGACCAAGGTTGGGCATTTGGCATCTAGAATGTTGCCAGGCACTCACTAAGTGTACTGCACCACTATTGGAGATTCTATTTATTTATTTATTATGTATTTCTCTACTTTCTTATTTTATATCCTCTGTTATATCCTTTAATGTGGTAGTATCTCCCCTTGATTGATGTTAACCCATGTTTTTGTAATTTGTGACTTGTCCTTTGATATTGTCCTCCATGTTTGGGCCTTTGTGGTCAATAAAAGAAATCATTATTATTATTATGATTTCTAAGTTTGGCACAATACCTGCAATTTTGGGTAGTGGGACAGTCGATTACATTGACCTCAGTACTTGACTGGTATTATATTTTATCAACCCTGGCCTGAAAGGATGAAAGGCATAGGTGACTTCAGCAGAATTTGAACTCAGAACATAGAGTCTGAAGGAATGTTGCTAATAGGTATGGCTGTGTGGCTGAGAAGTTTGCTTCTACTAAAGCCTTAGACCAATGGATTTAGTTGGCAGAAACTGAAAAAGGCTTGTGTATGTGTGTGCGCACGTGCATACACATGTTAGTATCACCTTGTCTTGACATAATGCAAATGTTGTAAATGAGTGTCATCATCATTGTACAAGCAGTGTCCTTCAAGTCTAATGCTTGGCCATAGAAATGTATTGCCTTGCTTGAAAACAGTTGAAGGTTGGCAACAGCAAGAACATCCAGCTGTAGAAAATCTTCCTCAAAGAATTCTGCTTGACCTTTGCAAACATTGAAAAGTGGACGCTAAAACAGTGATGATGATGATGAGAGTTAGAGTGGTTTTGATTCAATCAACAGCAATCTCTGATCTACAAAATTCTGGACATGTGCCAGTTTACAGACCATTATATCAATATTACTGTATTGTGTTGTAGTTAGCTTTGTATTTCATCTTTCCAGGGTCAATAAAATAAAGTTCTAGTCAAGTTCTGGGTCAATATAATCTATCGACCCCCCCCCACTCCCCTGAATTTGAGGCCATGTGCCTGTGTAAGAAATCAATATTGATATTATTGTAAACATTAACAGTATAATATTCTATTGAAAGGGCTGGGAACTGGTTGAAATTGTAGAGCACTCAATGTATTACTGTGGTCTTTTTTGTCTCTGCAACAGTTCAATTTCTCTTTCATCCTTTCTGCAGTTCTTCCTTGATAGAACTTTTCTGCAGTTCTTCCTTGATAGCACTTTTCCTACTTTCCAGAATCATTTCACTTGTTAGCCATCCTTCATCCATTATTGCTGTTCTCTCCATCCATACTTTTATTGATCACCCCTCCCTCTCACCACTGTGCCACTTAATCATCTCTCCTACCCTACCTCCCTATATCTCACTCTCCTCATTTACTATGCCTACTTCTCTCTTCTCCATCCACTCCTGCAACCTACCCAAGAGCATTCTTATCTCTTTTCTCTCTCCTTCTCCTGTTTACTGTATCATCATTGTTATTCTGCCTGTCTGCACTATCAGATATCTCTTACACTACCACTCACTCTTGACCCCTTTCGGCTCACTCATTCCTATCCACCTCATGCCTTGAATGTCTACCTTGCTACTTCAACACCACTATTTTTATCCCAGATCCATCCAATTACTCCTACCCTCTCTTCTAAAATGTGAATAGTCCTGTAACTCCTCTACAGCAAGAAACCTGTTCCACTGGAACCTTTTTCTCTCATACTTTACTCCTTTCTACTCCTCATCTCCTAGCACAAAATTGTCCTCCTTGGGGTTCATAGTCTAGCAAACTGCATAGTGACTTCACTAGTGCTGGTGCTTCCTGCATCCCCCAAAAATAGTACCTGGTACATACTGTAAAGATGTCATTAAGAAGGGCATCCAGCTGTTGAAACAATGCCAAAGCAGACAGGGGAGCTTGGCACAGTCCTTGGACCCATCAGATTCTGTCCTAACATCCAATCCATGCCAGCATGGAACAGGGAGTTAAATGATGTTGATGATGAATAAAAGAAAGGGCTGTATGGAACCAGCTAAACTCTCTTCTCTCAATTTATCAGAAGAAAATATTAAATACATTTTACCTTTTAGTTAAGTTTCCACAAGAATATAAGTTATTATTGACTTGCTTTTTATAAGTTGTAATTTCTTTTCAGAATATTTTAACTTTTGCAATGTTAGTTCAGACAATCATTATTAGTATTTGTTACATGTTTTGTTTTCTTATTGTAGTTGTCTTTGTTTCATTAATTATGAATCACCAAAACAACACATTGAAAAACATATATATATATACTTCTTTACTGCTTGTATATTTATTTAACAGAGTGAAAGAGTCAAAAAGTCTTTACGAGTCCTTGACAAAATCTATCCTCAGTTATTTGAGTATGTTATTTGTGTTGGTCTCCGACTGAATACAGAAAAATTGAACTATGAACCATATGTCATCTATAAGTTTCCTGAAATAGTAAGTATATACATTAACACCTTTCATATTTTGCTATCTATTAATTGCTAGATACAAAAGCTCCAATAAAATCTCAACGATAATCATCCACTAACAAAAGTATTTGTCCATTTTAGAAAGCTGTTCTTTGAATAAGCTTGTTTTGATGAACAATCTAAAAGAAGCATATAAACTTACAAAAATATTTTCAAATTTCATTGGCAAAATTTTAATTGTTCATGTTGTTTGTTGACACAATGTTTTGTCTAGTTGATATCGTAATTCTAACAAAAGTTGGTTCCCTGTATATTTTAGAATATAATGAGGTAAAAGAAATTTGTAGATCAAAATTTTTTATGGTAATTATTGTTACTTTTGAGGCTAGTTGGATGTTTGCTGTTAGAAAATTGGTTTGTTATTTTCAATTTATTTTAACCCTTTGGCATTCAGATTACTCCGTCAACTCTAATGCTTATTCATTCACATTGTTTTGAATTAATCATGGATTATATCTTAGCTTTTGATGATATGATTGTTTAATTTTAGAACGACATTGCAGAGTAGATGTGAAAGGTCAGATCTGGCTAGTTTGAACACAGAACAGATAGAATATTTTGGCTGGATATGGCCAGTTTAAATGCTAAAAGGTTAAGGCAACAAGCTAGCAAAATTCTTAGCATGTCAGACAAAATTCTTAGCAGTGTTTGTTTTTGTTGGTATGCTCTGAGTTCAAATGCAGTTGAGGTTAACTTTGCCTTTCATTCTTTCAGGGTTGATAAAATAAGTACCAGTTGAGCACTTGAGTCGATGTAATTGACTGCTCCCTTCTTCCAAAATTGCTGGCCTTGTGCCAAAATTTGAAACCATTATTTTCAACTTGTGTGATATGTTTTTATTCTTTTAAGTCATTCATCTTCTTTCCTTCCCACTATTTCATTGATAATCTTGTCAGTGATGGTAAACTTTGAAAAACCAATGGTATTTTATATTTTGTGCTCCTTATTTAAATTAATGATCCATCAACATTTCTAAATTGATGGAGCAATTTATGATATAAACAGTCACTTTTAGTTCTTTCCTTCTTCACTAATCTGGTTTTGGTGCTATTTGAGACAGGAAATAAAATTACAGCCTTCATCATAAACTTCTAGACATATTTGGACATAATAGATTGGATATTATCAGAACTGATTTTCTGGTTATTTTTGCTGTGTTTTTTTAAATGTTATCCAATTGGCTAAAGTTATCTTGGTGACCTGCTTAGTGACCTTCTCTCATTAACATCCTCTTAAGAAGCTCTTCAGATCCTCCTGATTTCTGTCCTCTGTTGTCAACTGATTTCTAACAGAAAGATTGAATAAAATTAATAACAGTATTGATGGTTAGTATTATTTAGGCTTGATAAAAGTGAGTCCATGGCCCATCTTTTTTCTTTATTATATGTAGATGAAAGCTATTCACTTATTTTTTAATATCAAGTACATTCAATAGGCCTTCAATGACAACCAATTTGTTGAATAATAAAGTTAGTGCTGACGTATTTTATGTAGTAGGCATTAAAAAGTTAATATGAGTGATAGACCTAATTCATTATCTGGATTAACAGCATTTAACAGAATTGATTTAACAGAATTCCACTCTGTTGCAAGCTTTTGAGTCAGGTCTCCAGCTTGAGAGTAGTTTCCTCCCTCCTCCCACTAGTTTCAGAGTCAAAGGAGATACCTTTCCTCCTGACTAAAAGATAAAAGTTATAATTATGTGGTGAGGGAAAGGCAGTATTAGAAAGTGACATGTTTCTGTCTTATACTGACCTAATCAGATAAGTATAGCTTTCATCATGCTTGTTGAAGTGGTGAGGGCAGAATTACTAGATAAATGTACAAAATTGTATTGGTTGGTATAGAAAAACAAAATTGTTTATTTTACTACATCTATTCCAAGAGTTTATACCAATAAAATTTTGGTTCCTCTAGTATTTCCTAAATTCTCAAACTGAACCTGTAAGACCGTCTGCAATATCTTCATTCTAATAGATTTTCATAAATTCTTGCTATTAATAAAATATATCATTTGCTCTCAAAAAAAAATACATTGTTAGATCATTTCTGTTTTGTTTAAAACCCCCACTAACTGTAGCAATATTTGTTTGTTATCTAGTCATTATTAGGTTTATGTTAACATGCATGGTTCTGGTTTAGTGCTGTGTACTTAATGGGAATTACTAGGAACAAAATATCTTGTGGTTTCATTGTTAGAATGTTGAACACAAAGGATACTTATAGAAGAACCATGTTATTTGAATTGGCATAACTGCAGAATGTGTTTATATACTTCTTTGTTTTTTGCATTTCTGTTTTTAAATCATATTAACAGTAACAAGTAATTAATAATAATAATAATAATAATAGTAATAAATAATTTTATAATACAGAGAAAAATAACCCGTGCAAATTTCCTTTACTAATTACCTTTCCGTCTTATCTTAACTTGATGTCTTAATTATGTGTTTGATCCTTATTTAATGCTTAATTTTAATTGTTGCTGCACAACTAAAAATTGTTTTCAAAGTTTGTGTTTTGATGAGTATTTTGATTAACTCTATGCAAAGTGACTTGGTCTATAACTTGAATGATATTGAACTTTCTAGCGGAACTACAAACTAGACACAGCTGGCCATTTAATGCTTTGTTCAGCAGTGGTAAGTAATGTCGAAAAACACTCTCTACACTGAAACTAATCACTCATTTATATCGTTGCTTTCCCATTTTATTTTTGTCTCAAGTCACTGAAGCTTTTTTTTTTATTTCAAGATTTTATTTTTCAATGTTTTATTGTGAGCTTACAAGTCAGCATTCAGAATCCTCCTCCAGTTTTCTATTTTACTGTTATGGTTGTTGTAATAGTTAGTGTCAAAATCATTATCAGAGTTTCAGTTTTCCTCCTCCATTCTCCTTCATTAAAATCCCTGTTTTTCATATGTGTACATGTCAAAATCCACAGTAATTAAATTAATTATAAAGTTCCAATCATTCTATTTTAATACCACCCACATCACCACCACCACTACTACCACTACCACCACCACAAAAAATACTACAAAATTTTAATAAGGCACAGGAGTGGCTGTGTGGTAAGTAGCTTGCTTACCAACCACATGGTTCCGGGTTCAGTCCCACTGCGTAGCACCTTGG
>JARUKP010000558.1:0-11186 GCA_029874955.1 Octopus insularis | reverse complement strand
CAGGATAGAATTTACAGAAAATAGAAAGAAAATATAACAAGCGAATCCAATTTTTTTTCTGGATTTTCAAGTTGCTTAGTTTCTCTCAAATTTTCTGATGTGGTACTAAATATTTAAGTAAACAGACAAATAAATATATATGCATGTTGTAACTTTAAAAAACAATTATATCAAACAATGTGATTCAAAGTTGAGATCTCTAATGTCAGTATGTAGGTTGTGATATAATTTCAACGTAGCTGACTTTGTAATAGTTGCTGTTTTGCATTAATTAAGCAGATGAAAGCGGTGAGCTGGCAGAATCTTTAACCCGCCGAGCGAAATGATTAGCGGCATTTCATCCGTCTTCACGTTTTAAGTTCAAATTTCGCCTTTCATTCTTTAGGAGTCGATGAAAGAAGTACCAGTTGAACACTGGGGTTTATATAATCGACGTATCATTCCCCCGAAATTGCTTGCTGTGTGTCAAAAGTTTGAAACCAATTGAGGACATCTATAATTAAAAGTGTTACATTCCTGACTAACGATCCTTTCCAAAGGCAGTAAGGTGTGGATCTGAGGTAAATTTGGCTGCTATTGTTGAGTTCCAGCATCATCCTAGTTGTTTTCTCCTTGCAACATGATAAACTATTTCGCACAATAGGTTCCAATATGCAGCAGATAAAAGACTATGCGTTTTTTTTAAATGTAATTAACAAGGATTTGAATTAATTTTTGTTTTCTTTTTCTTGTTTCAGCCATTTGACTGCGGCTATGCTGGGGCATCGCTTTGAAGGGCTTTAGTCAAACAAATCGACTTCGGAACGATTTCGTTAAGCCTAGTACTTATTCTATCAGTCTGTTTGCCGAACCGCTAAGTTATGGAGATGTAAACACACGGTGAGGGAGAGACAAATACAAAGATACACATACACTCACATAGGTATATGCATATATACATGCGACGGGCTTCTCTTAGTTTCCGTCAACCAAATCCACTCACAATCCTTTGGCCAACCTGAGGTTACAGCAGAAGACACTTGCCCAAGATTCCACGCAGAGAGACTGAAGGCAGAACCATGTGGTTGGGGAGCAAGCTTCTTACTACACACCATTTTCTTGCTGCATATTATGAAATATATTTATTAGAGTATATCACTATATATATTTCATGATTGATATGTAAAAGGTATTTTGGTTTGTGGCTAATAAATGTTTCTTACTATTCGTACCGTATCAGTGGATTTGAAGTGACGCATTGATTTCCGTTCCTAGTAAGCCGTAATATCCAGTGTTACGACGAACGCACGACGGTTCCCGTTGCAGCAGATCAGCTTTCCAAAGGAAGAACAAGTGTCTAAAGTGATTGGCACCGAAGTTACACAGAATCTAACATTATAAATATGCTTAAAGTAATCCGGCTGACTCTGGATTTAATCTGAAGGAATATTCCTTAATTGTTCACCGATAATTAAACACCAACTGTAACTGTAATAAGCGAGAACCAATGACTGGATTTAATAATAAAATAATTAGAGGTGATTAGAAGACTGGATATGTGCCTGAGGCTAAATAGGATTTCAACGTGAAAGCTAGCAATCCAGTTGCTGAATTCTACTTCGAAATTTATAAAATCTCGGTAATAACTGATTTTTAATAGGCGCAGCGGAGTGGAATTGTGTTCATTGAATACATCGTAGTAGTATAACGAAATACGTCACAACACACTATGTGTAAATTTGACAAGAGTGAACATAACAGTGCTCATGTGTTCATGCAAGGCAAAGGTGACTCTTCTATGATGTAATGGTAAACTAAAACATATTTAAAAAAAATAAATATGAGGTGTAGTATTTTATAATTGAACGAATAGCTCTGTTCGTAACAGGGAGAATTGAAAGCCACATAAAAAGCAAGAATTTCATTCTGTTTATGACGGATTCCATTCATAAATATTCCAACTCTATTGCCAATCGTTTGCCAACCGGTTCGCATTAAAATATTGAAAATTAGAAGGAAAAAAAATCAATTTATTTTGATATCTCGCCATATTAAATAATTTCTTTTTGTGGTGGTACTTTTTTTAATTTTTAGAACAGAGAATACATGGATACATGCATACATGAATGCTTGTGTGCATGTGTGCATGTGTGTGTGTGTGCTTATCTTTGTGTCTGCGTTTGTCACCCTACCACCCACCACTTGACAACCAGTGTTAGTTTTGTTTACATCCATGTAATCTAGTGGTTTAACTAAAAGGGACCAACAGCATAAGTGCAAGACTAAAATCTAAGTATTGGGGTCAATTTGTTCAACTTAAAACCCTACAAGGCAGTATTTCAGCATGGCTACAGTCCAATGACTGAATCCAGTAAAAGCAAAAAAGTTGGAATTTTGAATCACTCCACAATATCAATTTTGTTTCCTCATGTCTCTCTTTAAAATGCATATTTTTAGCTGTCATTTTGCAGAAAATAAGCTTTCATTAATGCACGTTACAATTCTCTTTTATCTTTTTACTTGTATCAGTCATGGCTATGCTGGGATACTACCTTGAAGAATTTTTAGTTGAATGAATCAACCCCAGTATTTATTTGTTAGTGTTTTAAAGCCTGGTACTTATTCTATCAGTGACTTTTGCTGAACTGTTAAGTTATTGTTATAACTTAGTGAACTGCTAAGTTATGGGGATGTAAACACACCAGCACTGGTTGTCAAACCCAAGCACAAAGGCATACACACACACACACACACACATGCAATGGGCGTCTTTCAGTTTCCATCTACCAAATCCACTCACAGGTTTTGGTTGGCCTGAGGATGTAGTAGAAGACACTTGCCCAAGGTGCCACATGGTGGGACTGAATCCAGAACCATGCAGCCAGAAAGTGAATTCTTGGAAAATGCAGATTTGGGAAGAATGTAATTATTGCAAAAACACATGTAGAGCTGACAAGATGAGGAACGACAAGTGAATTAAGTTTGCCTTGATGGACGTAGTGAACAAGCAACTAGTTCATACGAAGAGAAACTTTTGTAGCAATGATAGAAGAGAAAGAGAGGATAAAGAGCACATTTGAGGGAGGGAGTTGTGGTTGTAGTGCTTTACACAAAATTTATTCGTTAAATTACTAACTTTCGATATTATGATATGCTGCAGAATAAGCCTAAAAGTTCAAGCCAACAGCAAAACGTCAAATAAACTAAACATATAATTAAATACACTGGGCAGTCATAAAGACTATCCTTTCTCTTATAACTGTCAACAGAAAGATTATATAAAAGATAGTCATTTACAACTGTCCAGTGCGTTAATCAATTTACACATGCAGTGTTGGCTTAAATCTATAATCTTTATTCTGTAGTACATTATAGCATTAGCAACATCTTTGCTTTAATGAAAATTTCAAAAGCAAGATGGCGGATCATGTAGGATAGGTGTCTGGAAGTTTGACAAAGGACTACATTGATTGCTAGCATGCAATGCTGCAGAAGTCTTGACCAACCATGAGCAAGACATATATTGAAATGAGGGCAGAAATATGAGCTAGGAAATTTTGTACACAGTCAAGATTACATCTGCTGCTCCCATTGCATTTTGAAACACACACCTCTCCCATAATCACCACCACTACCTATCATCCACCTATTGCTTACCTATACTCCCTTACACTTTATCCATCTTTTCTCTACTTCATTCATCTCCCCAACAATGTATGCTCATCTTTGACCCTCTGTTTCAGTTACCCTTCATGAGAAATATGTAGAAGAGACTACAACAGATCATTCAACTTTCCATCTTCGTTCCAAAACTTCTGTCCCTTTCTACATACTCCTGTTCCTTTCACCCAATATTTTCATTTCACCTTTTCAGTACTGCCAGCCATTAGTCTCTCTACTCTATGCTACTTCAACTGTCACCCATCATCTCTTGCTATTGCCCATCACTTACTTCCTATCTTCTTTCCAATACTTCTGTCTTCTATAATATTCCTGTTCCTTTCAGCCATTTATTTTTCTTTTACCTTTTCTGTGCTGCCAGCCATAATAAACATCTCTATGCTAGCCTACTTCTATTGTCATCCATCATGTCTTGCTATTGACCATCACTTGCTTCCTATCTTAATTCCAATACTTCTGAGTCTTGTATAATACTCCAATTCCTTTCACCCACTTATTTTCCCTTCATACTTTTAGTACTACCAACCATTGCTCTCTATATTCTAACAAAATTTTACTCTCATCCATCATCTCTAGATATTGGTTGTCACATCATTCCAATACCTCCATCTCTTCCATCATACTCCTGCTCCTTTCACCCACTTATTTTCCTTTCACCCTTTCAGTACTACCAGCCATTACTCTTTCTACTCTGGCCTACTTCTACTGTCATCCAACATCTCTTGCTATAGAACATCACTTCCTCTATCTTCATTCCAATGCTTCTGTCACTTGAAAAAAATTTTTGTTCCTTTCACTCACTTACTTTCCTTTCACCATTTCAGTACTGCCAGCCATCGCTGTCTCTGTGACTATCATCTATCATCTCTAGCTATTGCCCATCACTTTCTCCCTATCTTCAATCCAATACTTTTATTTCTTGTTGCTCTTGTACTGCCAGCCACCAATCTCTGCTCTGTCATACTTCTACTGTCATCTATCAACTCTTGCTACTGCCCATCACATACCTCCTATCTTCACTCCATTACTTCTGTCTCTTCTATCATACTCTTGTCCCTTGCACCTTTTCAGTACTATACTCTATTCTAGTCTAACTTCTATTGTCAGCCAGCATCTCTTGCTATTGCCCATCACTTTGCATCCTGTCTCTTCCAACATAATCTTTTTTCTTTCACCTACTTATTTTCCTTTCTCAGTACTGCCAACCATAAATCTCTTTCCTCTAACCTACTTCTACTGTCATCCATCATCTTTTGCTATTGCCCATCATTTACTTCTACCTTGTTCAAATACTTCTGTCTCTTCCATGATACCATTGTTCCTTTCCCCCACTAATTTTCCTTTCACCTAACTCTTTTCCTTTCACCCTTTCAGTACTTTGTGCCATTACTCTTTCTACTCCAGTCTATTTTTACTGTCATAAAACACATCTTGCTATTGCCCATCACTTACTTCCTATCTTCGTTCCAATACTTCTGTCTTTTCTATTATACACTTGTTCCTTTCACCCCACTTATTTCCCCTTTCACCCTTTCAATTCTGCCAATCATTACTCTCTCTGCTCTTCTCTACTTTAACTGTCATCCATCATCTCTTGCTATTGCCCATCACTTATGCCCATTCTTCACTCCTATACTTCTATCTCTTTCACCATACTCTTCATCCTTTCATCCACTTATTTTCCTTTCACTCTTTCAGTAATTCCAGCCATTACTCTCTCTGCTCTAATGTAATTCTACTGTCATTCATCATCTTTTGCTATTGCTCATCATTTACTTCTACCTTCACTCAAACACTTCTGTCTCTTCCACGATATTATTGTTCCTCTCATCCACTTATTTTCCTTTCACCCAAATATTTTCCTTTCACCCTTTCAGTGCTGCCAACCAACACTCTCTCTCCCCCTGTCTACATCTATTGTCATCCATCATCTCTTGCTACTGCCCATCACTTACTGCCCTTCTTCATTCCCATACTTCTGTCTCTTCCATCACACTCCTGTTCCTTTCATCCACTTATTTTCCTTTCAACCTTTCAGCACTTTGTGCCATTACTCTTCCTACAATATTGCGAGCCGCAAATCTCTCTAATCCTTTCACCCACTTATTTTCCTTTCACCTTTTCAATACTGCCAGCTATAAGTCTCTCTACCCCAGTCAGATTCTACTGTCATTCATCATCACTTGCTACTGTACAGCATTTACATACTATCTTCACTCCATTACCTCTGTGTCTTCCATCATAGTCTTTTTACATTCAACCAATTATTTTCATTTCACATTTTCAGTACTGCCAACCATAAATCTGTCTCCTCTAGCCTATTTCTGCTGTCACCTATCATCTCTTGCTATTGCCCATCAGTTACTTCTATCTTTACTCAAAAACTTCTGCCTCTCCCATGATACTGCTGTTCCTTTCACCCACTTATTTTCCTTTCACCCACTTATTTTCCTTTCACCCACTATTTTCCTTTCACCCTTTTAACTACCAACCAACACTCTACTCCAACCAACCATTACTCTCTCTCCCCTTGCCTATTTCTAATACGATTGCCCATCAGTTGTTTCCTATCTTCACTCAAATACTTCTCTCTCATCCATCATATGCCTGTTACTTCCAACCACTTATTTTCCTTTCACCCTTTCAGTATTACCAACCATTACTCTCTCTACTCCAGTCTACTTCTATTGTCATCCATCATCTCTTTGCTATTGCCCATCATTTACTTCCTACCTTCATACTCTTGTTTCTTCCACCCACTTATATACCTTTCACCTTTGAATACTGTCAGCCATAAATCTCTCCTTACCAGTCTACTACTCTCCTCATCTTAATACTTCTATCTCTTCCACCATACTCTTATTCCTTTCACCAACATAATTTCCTTTCCACCCGTTCAGTGCAGCTAGCTAGCCAGCCAGCCATAAATCTCTCCACTCTAGCTTATTTCTACTGTCATCCATCACTTACTTCCTATCTTCACTCCATTACTTTCATCTCTTCTATCATACTCTTGTTCCTTTCCAGTTCTGTACTCTACTCTAGCCTACTTCTATTGTCATGCATTATCCTTTGCTATTATACATAATTTCCTTCCTATCTTAATTCCAATACTTCTATCATTCCATCATACTCCTGTTCCTTTCACCCACTTATTTTCCTTTCACCTTTTCACTACTGCCAGCCATTACTTTCTCTCCTCTAGCATACTTCTATTGTCATCCATCATCTCTTGCTATTGCCCATCACTTATATCATGTTTTCACTCAAATACTTTTGTCTCTTCCATAATATTCCTGTTCCTTTCACCCACGTATTTTTCATTTGACCCTCTCAGGACTACCAACCATTAACCTCCACACTCCAGTCTACTTCTATTGTCATCCATTGTCTGCTTTGCCCATCAATTTTTTCCCATCTTCACTCAATTACTTCTGTCTCGTCCATCACATTCCTCTTTCACTCACCCACTTATTTTCATTTTGAACCTTTTAGTACTACCAACCATAACTTTCTTCACTCCAGTCTACTTCTACTTTCATCAATCATCTCTTGTTATTGCCCATCACTTTCCTCCTATCTTCACTCTGATATTTCTATCCCTTCCATCATACCCTTCTACCTTTCACCCACTTCTTTTCCTTTAGCCATTTCATTTCTACCAACCATTACACTCTCTACTCCAGTCTACTTCTGCTGTCATCCCTTATCACTTGCTATTGCCCATCATTTACTTCCCAGTACTTCTATCACTCATTTACACTCCAATACTTCTTTCACTTCCATCATTCTCCTATTCATTTCACCCACTTTTTTTCCTTTCACCCTTTCAGTAATACCAAACATCATTCTCTCCACTCTAGTCTACTTCTATTGTCATCCAGCATCTAATCCAATTGCCCATCAATCACTTTCCATCTTCATTCCAAAACTTCTATCTCTTCCATCACACACCTGTTCCTTTCACCCACTTATTTACCTTTCAATATTTCAGTACTACCAACCATTACTCTCTCCACTCCAGTCTACTTCTATTGTCATCAATCTCTTGCTACTGTCCATCAGCTATTTCTCATCTTCACTCAAATATCTCAGTCTCATCCATCACACTCCTGTTCCTCTCACTCACTTATTTACTTTTGAACCTTTCAGTACTACCAACCATTACTCTCTCACTACTCCAGTTGACTTCTACTGTCATTAAGCATCTCTTTGTATTGCCCATCACTTTCTTCTTTCTTCACTCTGATACTTCTATCTCTTCCATTACACTTTCGTTCCTTTCACCAACTTATTTTCCTTTCATCCTTTCAATACAGTCTGCCATAAATCAACACACTCTTGTCATCCATCAAAACTTGCTATGGCCAATTATTTACTACCTGTCTTCACTTCCTGTCTCTTCTATCATACTTCTGCTCCATTTCACCCACTTATTTTCCTTTAGCCCTTTCACTTCTACCAACTCTCTCTACTCTAGCCTACTTCTATTGTCATGCATTATCTCTTGCTATTGACCATCATTCACTTCCTACCTTCACTCCATTACTTTTGCCTCTTCCATCATACTCTTGTTCCTTTCACCAACATATTTTCCTTTCAACCTTTCAATAATGCCTGCCTTAAATCCACAAGCTAACCACCTGTCATCCATCAAATCTTGCTATGGTCAATAATTTACTTCCTGTCTTCACTGTCTCTTCTATCATACTTCTGTTCCATTTCACCCACTTATTTTCCTTTCACCCTTTCAGTTCTACCAACCATTACTCTCTCTACTCTAGTCTTCTTCAGCTATCATCCATCATTTCTTGCCCATCATTTACTTCCTGTCTTCACTCCCATACTTCTATCTCTTCTATCATACTCTTTCTCCTTTATGTTTTCAGCTCTGTTCTCTTCTCTAGCCTACTCCTATTGTCATGCATCATCTCTTGCTATTGACCATCATTCACTTCTTACCTTCACTCCATTACTTTTGTCTCTTCTCTCATACTCAGTTCTGTACTCTACTTTAGCCTACTTCTATTGTCATCCATCATCTCTTATTATTGTACATCATTTACTTCCTATCTTCACTCCAATATTTCTATCTCTTCCATCATACTCCTGTTCCTTTCACCCACTTATTTTCCTTTCAATCTTTCAGTACTACTAACCATTACTCTCTCTCTCTCTACTCCAGTCAAATGTCTCTTTCTATACTGTACTCACTCCAATACTTCTACCTCTTCCATCATACTCTTGTTCCTTTCACCAACTTATTTTTTCATTCAGCCCTTCCCTACTGCCAGCCATAAATCTGCATTCTAGCCTACTTCTCCAGTCATCCATCAACACTTGCTACTGCCCACCACTTACTTCCCGTCTTCATTCCATTATTTCTGTCTCTTATATCATAACCCTGATCCTTTCACCAACTTACTTTCCTTTCAGCCTTTTAGTACTCCGAACCATTACTCTCTCTACTCCACTCTACTTCAACTATCATCCATCATGTCTTGCTATTGCCCATTGCTTGCATCCTGTCTTAACTCAAATACTTCTGTCTCTTCCAACATAGTCTTTTTCCTTTCACCATTTTTCATTCACCTTTTCAGTACTGGCAAACATCAATCTCTTTACTCTAGTATATCTGTTACTATGGTACATCATTTACTTCCTATCTTAACTCCAATATTTCTATCTCTATACTCATTCCAATACTTCTACCTCTTTCATCATACTCTCTTTTCATTCACTAACTTATTTTCCTTTCAGCCCTTTCTCACTGCCAGCCATAAATCTGCATTCTAACTTACTTCTATAGTTATCCATCAACACTTGCTACTGCTCACCACTTATTTCCTGTCTTCACTCCACTATTTCTGTCTTCAGTCTATTTCACCCGTCATCCATTATCTCTTGCTATTGCCCATCATTTACTCTTCTCTGTTACTTTTGTCTCTTCTATCATACCCTTGTTCCTTTCACCTTCTATTGTTATCCATCATATCTTGCTTTTGACCATACTTATATACTATCTTCACTCTACTTCAGTCTACTTCTACTGTCATCCATCATCTTTTTGCTATTGCCCATCATTTACTTCCTACCTTCACTCTCTTCCCATCTCTTACTATTACCCATCTCTTACTTCCTATCTTCATTCCAATACTTTTGTGTCTTCTATCATACTCCTGTTCCTTTCACCCACATATTTCATTTCCACCTTTTCACTATTGCTAGCCATAAATCTCTCTACTCTAGCTTACTTCTACTGTTATCCATCTTGACTGGCTATTGGCTATCATTTACTTCCCATCTTCTCTCCAATACATCGCTTTCTTCCATCATGCTCTAGTTCCTTTCACCCTTATTTTCCTTTCAGCCTTTTGGTTCTCTCTACTCTTGTCTACTTCTATTGTCATCCATCATCTCTTGCTATTGCCCATCACTTACTTCCCATCTTAACTCAAATACTTCTGTCTCTTCCATCATACTAATCTTCCATTCACCCGCTTATTTTCCTTTCAGCCTTTCAGTACCTCCAGCGATTAATCTCTCTACTGTAGTCTACTTCTGCAGTCATACATCATATCTTGTTACTCCTCATGTCTTTCTTCTCATCTTCACAATTATACTTGTGTCTCTTCCATCATACTCTTGTTCCTGTTGCCCACTTTTTTTCATTTCACTCTTTCAGTTCTACCAATCATTACTGTCTCTAATCGAGCCTCCTTCTACTGTCGTCCATTATCTTTTGCTGTTGCCCATCACTTTCTTTCTATCTTTACTCCAATACTTCTGTCTCTTCTATCATAGTCTTATTCCTTTAAATACAAATGCTATAGATAATTCATAAGCAGTTATGACATATAACTGTTCAGAATGTTACTAACTGTAAAAAAAAACAAAACATTTTTTGGAAAAGTGTTATATAATGAACTAAATCAGCATGTAAGCCAAATTTTATTGGTGGCTCCAAACTCAATATCAATACAGGAGGAAAAATATTGAAATTATCCTACTTTAAACTATTATTTGTATTAATGAACCAAACACACTAATGGTAATATTTGGCAACATTTTTCTTATGAAAACAAATTCTTGTATTCTTTTATTCTTTTACTTGTTTCAATCATTTGAATGCAGCCATTCTGGAGCACTGCCTTCAAGGAAATTGACCCCAGGACTTATTTTTTCATAAGCGTAGTATTTATTCTATTGATGTTTTTTGTTGAACCACTAACTTACGGGGAAATAAACAAACCAGCATCAGTTTTCAATGGGTGATGGTGGAGGCAAATACAGACACACTTACATAAATACACACATATCATCATTATCTTCAATGTCATTATTTAACATCTGCTGTCCATGCTGGCATGGGTTGGATGGTTTGACCAGAGTTTGTAAGCTGAGTAGCTGCACCAGGCTCCAACTACCAACCACTCCTAACACCAACCACTCCTAACACCAACCACTCCTAACACCAACCACTCCTAACACCAACTACTCCATGAGTGTAATGGGTGCTTTTACAT
>JARUKP010000557.1:0-11189 GCA_029874955.1 Octopus insularis | reverse complement strand
AAAAAACCTACAAGCAGAGTGGTTGGGACAGAAAGCTAGAGATAAGTGATTTTCTTCAGTATTGAGTAGGCAGAGGTTGAGATTTGTGTAGGGGGAAATTAATAATTCCAAACCAGATGCATTAGCAATTGAAGGAGAGTTGGTAAAGATTAACAGAATGCAATCTTGTATTCTTGTAATAAACTGGCATAAAGGAAGTCTTGCTTACAGCAGAACTAAAATATGAGGAAAAAAGATTTTTAAGAGAAGCAATATGATTGATACAGAGCAGGGTTGACTACAAAGACAGGTGACAAAATTCTTTTCCATTTTGTATAGGCTAATAATTGTTTGACTGTGATCTAGTGTTGCAGAACATGACAAGTATTGTCGTTGATGTATGATTGAATGGGTTGCAGGAATGGAAAAGTGTGGGTTGTGTTGCTGAGTGGTTTAGCATTAGCAGCAATTGAGGTGGATTTTTGCTTTGATACAACAAAGCAGCTGTATAAATAAAGAACAAACAATAGAAATTGCTGTTGTAGGATGACGGCCTACAGAGATCGAAAGTGATTCACGTCCACCAAGATGGAATAGTTGTTATGGATAAATTGTTTGTGTATAAATCTCTCAAGTTAGAAACACTCGAGAAGGAAAATATATACTATTTGACAGATCCAGAATTTCTGATATATTTCAATTAATTAATACACATAAATATTACTTTAATTTATAGGAAAATACAGAGGCATGAAATTGATGGAGAGGTTATGAAAGTTACCAAAAGACATTTAATAAGGAACAGATGAGATGGAGTTCAGTTTTGCGCAGGAAGAGATGCATTTGAGAGCCTTTTCCTGGTGAGAAAACTACAGAAATACCTAGCTAAGTGTAAGCCACTGTAGCTGTCATTAGTTGATTAGGAGAAGGCATCCAAGATGGTTTATACTCTGTAACCTGGAGGTTACTAAAGAAATTAGGTGTAGAAAAATAGCCATAACAGAGGAGTTTAAGACCAGCTGTGCTGAAAGTGCAGAAACTAGAGTAAAAATAGGATGGGAAAAGTTCACGAGTAATTATTTCTGCAAGTAATAAAGGGATTCTTCTGAGCAATGGGCAGATTGTATTTTGCTGGTGTATGAAATGTGATACTACAAAATAGTAAGATATGGATCTTGGATACATAGACTTTTCAAAGACTAGAAAGAGATGAAAAAGCATCATCTGCTGGATATGAATGGTTGAGCACGAATGAGATGAGAGAAAGCCTGGACATAAGAGGAAACAAGAGAAGACAGATATTGTACAGATATAATATAAATGAGGATATAAAGGCTGTACAAAGCAAAGAAGAGCATTCAAAGAGAATGAATCTTGTTGAAGTGAGATTCTTAGGAAAACTTGGAATGAAATGGTGAAGACTAATCTCAGGATGCTAAGCTTTATAAGGATTGGTGACACAGTGCTGGAAAGAGCAGATTCACTTAGGTATTTTGAAACAAATGTTGGTCTTTTACCAAACTACTCCTATTCTGACAACTACGTTTCCACATCTCACTCACTGATGATTAGGTCATCTAGAAAGTATTAATTAGGGAGCAACTAAGCATTTGAGAGAATTCTGTTCACTCACTATATGTGTAATCTACTTTCACAATTAGTTTGCCTGTAGCTTCATTACACAACTTGCATGTCTATTGTTTAAAATGAACATACTGTGTGAACTTTCTAATACTTTCTGCATTCTGAGGACATCATTTCCCTGGTGGTAGTAGGGACTTGTATTCATTCCTACTTACTAAAATCGTTTGCATTATTGTCAACTCATTCAAACCATCACTGAAGAAAGAGCTGCCTAACAATTGTGGATATGTTAAGATTGAGTTAGTTCATTTCTGGCTGATCAAATAAAATTATCTAAACTTTAGTCTTTACTGCCTCGTTAGTCATGACTGAACTGGTGAAACAGAGACCTGGCATGATTAGCAACTACAAGTTTCATTCAACCAAATCCCACACACAAAATGGGGATCTGTTTCTGAATATATCTCGCTTTTCTGTAATTGAATATAATATGTTTAAGATAAAAGAGGTCTTTTACTGTAACAACTGTTATACAAATAATTGTTATATACATAACCAATGTATGCTGTATATATGGTTTGCTTTGTTAACACAGATCCAATAATCTTATACAATTAGCCCACGCATCTTGTTTTA
The DNA here is from genome assembly GCA_029874955.1 of Octopus insularis. Lineage (NCBI taxonomy): Eukaryota > Metazoa > Mollusca > Cephalopoda > Octopoda > Octopodidae > Octopus > Octopus insularis. Next base: position 8,990 of record JARUKP010000557.1, on the reverse strand, counting down.
GCAAAATTACTTTTGTTTCAGTTTTGATAATTACGTAATTGGAAGATAAAATAATAAAGTGATAATAATTAGAGACAAGCCTTCGTATGAGGTGATATCAATAAGTTCTCGGACTAGTTCTATAGTGCATTAGACAGCATTAAAAGACTGTGTGCACAGTGAGAGCTAGCAGTGACCTACGTGAGGCAGTGTGCTGGGTGGCATGACTGTGTTTACTTTACAAGTTGGGAAATTTGTGTTTTTGTGATCACATGTATGCAGTAGTCTGCGATTTTGTTATGGACATGAACAAAAAGCCAATGTGAAATTTTACATTAAACTCGGGAAGTCTGCTACAGAGACATTGAGCATGCTTTGGCAAGCATCCAGTGCTGAGGGAATGGGTCATATGCAATGTTTCAAGTGGCAAAGGTACTTTCAAGCAGAAGAATGTCCCTGGAAGACGACGAGCAATCTGGAAAACCTACCACGAACATCATCCCCAGAAATGTGGTACTGTGCATTGAGAATTCATCCTCCAGGGCCAAACTATCAGTCAAGAGTTCTACTGCAACGTTTTGAAGCTTTTGAGGGAGGACATTTGGCAAAAGCCACTGGGTCTGTGGAGTATGAAGAATTGGATTCTTCACGACAACACACCCTGTTATTGGGCTCTCCTCATTTGTGAGATTAATATTAAATTCTTCTGTTATATCTTAATCATACTGAGGAAGTATCATTGCATATTGTATTGGCCAGCAGAAGATATCACTGATGCTTAACTGTGTGAGAGAGCTTTTGACATATCCTTTTTAATCCCAACTCACTTGAGATACTCTGTATCAAAAGGGTCACTGTATTCTATTTATATTGAAATCTCTATGAAAATCTCATGACAGCATGAATGGTATGAAAATCTATTTGAACAACACCAAAAAATAAAAAGACAGAAAAGAAGGTAGGAAAGAAACAGTGTAGACTGTTGTTGATGATACGACAGGGTGGTCATGGCTAGAATATCTTGGATAGCTCAATCAGCACCAAACTAGGGCTAAGCAACATAACAGATAATTTTAGCAAATTCCTCCAGATTTTGATAATAATAAATATTAATTTAAGCATGTAGGCATTAGGAATATAGTCAACAAAAGTGCTAAGTAACTTTGCAACAGTTCCAAAAATAGTATATACTACAGCAACTGTTCATAGTTCCAATGACTGTTGTTTGTTGTGTATAGTACTACACAATTAGAATCAGTTTCACCCAGTTCTGTCTTCTCTATGTATATATTTATCATAGCTTCTATAAGAGTTGACAATAATGTTACAAAGGTTAATATTGCAATGGTAATGTCAAACCCTATCAATTCAGAGAAACACAACATCTAATATTTTGACTTCTTATAAACTGAACAATTATTGCTTTTGTAGTATTTGACAACAAAGTGGCAAAGGATAACAATGTTATTTGAAGCCTGATCAATAGAGTAAAAATCAATTATCCAAGGTCTGCATTTTGACAAATACAACATATTATGATTCAGTATTCTTGATATTCACCTTCTAATTATCTTATCTCTAATCTACGTAATTGATAACTGAACAAAACTTAAGTCAGTTCTTACCTACACACACCCAACATTATATTTCAAATCACAATGCTTTTCAAGGTTTGCTGCTTTCAGCTTTCTACAATAAGAATCACCTGTAACGCAGGTTGGTTTTTTAAAGTTTTTAAATAAATGAATAATGTGATTTTCTTACCTGTATCCTATTCTACACTCAATATGTCTACAGATTAAGTAATCCCTATTTAAACTTAACCTGCTCCTTTAAGCAAGAATCAGATAAATCCATTTAGCTTTCCTATTATTATATTATCATATAAATCTCTTGACCTATCAGCAGCAGAGATGAAAAGTTGATAGTTATTTTGTTTCTATTTATTTTGTCCAAGACACTGTATTCACCAAATATCTACACAGCATTAAGTATGCACTGAAAATTTGTCACAATAAAGCAACATCTACATAACACTTCTTAAATGAAATATTTTGAGGATGAGGTAACTAAAGATTATAATGATTAATAATTTGACTGCTGTCAAACCCTAGCCCTAACCCTAACACAAACTGCACTCAAGGGAATCAGCAAAGAAGTTTCAGTTTGGTCAGTGTAGTTGCTGAACATAGCAGTTGAAATAATTCCACCAAAAACTTAGCTTTCTGCCTTCAAAATTCTAAATCTTAGTAGTCCAGAATAAGTTGGGATAGCAACAACCAGAAATGACAAACAAAAGTTCAGTTGGATAATTATCACTGCATAAATCTACTTAAACAAAGATGACCAAACCAATCCATTACATGATTTCTTAGCAGCCAAGAAAACCCTTTAAATTCCCTACATCACATTTACTTGGAACAACTTCATCATGAAATCATAAAAGCTGTTAACCCTTACAGCGATGATAGGAAAATTCCCTTATTTCTTAAGATGACTTACTTCAACAGCAATTCAGTATGAAATTTCAGTTTTTTAGCTTCTACATTTTTGATGGGGAAGGGAATGAACCATGTTAAGAAATTATAGAACTCCAAAGAAAAAGAAAGTTAATGGCAGATGATGGGATTTCTTCTTCAAATTGATTTGTTTAAACATTAAGCTTTATTTAAAATATTTCACAAAGAAACAAATTGATCAATGTAAATGAGATTTAAGAATCAAAAATAGGTTTATATTCGCATGAGTTAGCTACTGAATAATAGCTTTTATAAATTTCATCAGCTCTCAGAAGACATCTGAAGCTGTGTGTAAAAAATATGCAAAGTGTAATTTTGTTTTATACACATGACATTAACATAAAAATAACAGTGGAATTGCAATTTGAATTAAATATGTTTTAAGAAACAGATTGAGTTTTCTTTTTTAATAACTCAGATAACAGGGATTATTCTAAAAAGGAATACTAAAAAAGATATTTCATAAAGGGTTTGAGAATATAAAGGGAACATGAAGTAAATGTATAAATTGAAATCTAATAGAAAATACCATTATCAATTGATTTAGCAAGCATTCTTGCAAGATTACATGGACTAGAAACCATCTGTCTCCAAATTTCTTTCTCTCCCAACATCCTTATTTTAATATTTTTCTACATCTCGTCTCTTCACATCATCAAAATGAATTTTCTTTCTTTCTAATTTAGAGGCAAGAAGCTTTCCATCTTCCTCTCTTTCACAGTATAATCTTGGCACCAATGCCATTTAGCTTCCTTTCAAGTGCATAGCAAATCAATGTTATGATGAATAGAAGTACTCGGAAATTCTTTTGGCAATTTGACAATAATCATTAAACAATCACTCATTTCCATACATTGACTACAATTTGAAAAGCATTACAACTATTCTACCATTTCAGGAGATATATTAAAGTAAGACATTTTATGAACATCCTTACTTTTAAAACATTAAAAAAGTAAAGAAATGCAAAAAGGGACTTAAATATAAAAATTCAGTAGCATTCTCCCTTAAATAGAAGTTCACATTTGTAAAAGGGAGATGAATAATCGTTGAATAAGTGGCTACTGGATGATGCTAGGATTTATTTCATCAACATAGAAGAACAAAAGATAAAAACTGATCCCAGAAATGTGAGGCATGGAACTATAAGTAGAAACCATTTACTAGAATAAAATGCAAATTAGCAAAACCAATTCATAACTTTATATAAACCAGTTATTAAATGAAAATATGATAAACAAATAGAGTGTAACGTAAATTAGTTTCTGCAAGCATAAAAGCAATTGCAGAAAACAGCTTCTTTGGGGTAGCAGCATCTTGAAAACCCTTTCAACTTTCAGTTTTGATCATTAAAAAAAAAAACAAAACGATGAAACATTCCCTTTTTACCTTAAGAAATTCAGATTGAAAAGTAAAGAGAAGTAGTAAGTTCCAAAGTATTATAAGTCATTGTAGCTAGTAAACCAATAACAGACAAACTTATGATCAAAAACATTTCAACCATGACCATACCATCTTTTCATAGACAATATCAAGGCCTGTACTATCTAATGTATACAGCAAGGAGTGATATGAGTGATATTTAGCTGCTCTTTCTAGTAGGTTATGCTATTATGTAGAGGCTTCTCCACTGAGCTTTGTATTATTCGGATGGTGAAGATTAAGTGAATAAACTGACCAATCACAGATAATAAAGCTACAGCTACACAATCATTGTTTGTTATGAAGTTGCTGGATCTGGATCAAATTCTGGTATTGAGCTGTCTTTGCATCATGTTGTGCCAAAGAGTCTATTACAAGAGATAATTATATTTGAAATAATAGCTGATCAGTATCTATTTATTGATTATTCCTTTCATATACTAATAGACAATGTCTACCTTTTCTCCATCAGCTACTCATATTTTCTCTCAATTTGCACTGTCCCTGCACTGGCTTTGAAAACCCACCTACCTATGAGCTTTGATTAAACTTCTAAACGACTCTGTGTGTGTGTGTGTGTGTGTGTGTGTGTGCGCGCGCGCACGCGCACGGACACACACACACTCAATATTCATATTTCCATTCATTTTACTTAGTTCAACCTGCAGCCATCATTAGGGATCTCTTTTCTAGACGTGTACATGGTCCCTCACAAGATTCAAACTAAGAGACTTTATATCTAAATATCCCCCGATGTCCTTATCCATCGATGCCATTACTCATCAATATCTATGATCACAAACATTCCTGCTATGATCATTCCATATTCTTTGTAGAACTAGAATTACACTGTCCAACAAAATTATGGAATGGTTTGAGGAAGATTCAACACCTATCTTCCAGAACATTCAGTTACTGCATAGAAATATCATGTTCTCTTTATCATAGGCATGCTGTCCTGTTTTAGGTTGTAAATATGTGGTTTCCAATTTAAAACTGATAGGAAATTTGTTTTGTGAATGTTTTTATTATTTAGCAATGATTATTTTTCAAGGGCTCCAAAAAACTAGCAGGAGAAGAAGAAGAATATTTTGATAACCGCAAACTAGAAACCAAGCTTGAGTGCTTACAACAAAGTAAACTCAGTGAAAGGCACATAAGGTCCAGATGGGAGGTTCAGTCAGGTGATGGTTTATTTCTGTTGATACCTTATAAAAATCCCTTTGAGAGAATTTTGGAGTTGGTCGAGTGTTTAACCTTTAACAAAGCACAATGCTTCTTTCTTTGTGATTAAAACTAGGTACATCTATCAAAGCATAAAACTAATTTACCCTAATTCACATACAAATGTCTCAACCATGAAAACAGGAAAATAAACGCACAAAACATTTTTTTTAATCTCATTCAAGCCTTGAAAAATTTTCGGTTAGTTCTTCCTCTACCTTTTGTATGTATATATTGTTTTAATTAGGAACTTGAACAGCTAATTACAAGCAACATTTTCAAATTTTTCATAATCAAGAAAAAAAAAATAATAATAAATAGATGACTGCTTCAGTAGGCAAATAGTCTATTTATCAAAGCAATTTTTGCTTTTTCTGCAACATTTTTATACAAACTACCAAGCCTCTTAGTATTCACTTTCTTTTTAAGATAAATACATCTTTTCAAAAGCGACAAAGGAAAAATAGGTCATACTTTCCAGGCTGAAGTCACCCATATCTGTATTTCGCTGATTGTCACAAACTCAACAATTACCTATAATTATCTGACCTAATAATATCTTTTTGACAAAAAGACCCAAATACTTCCTTGTCTGATATTTTCATTTTCCATCTTCTTTTTAGCTTCCCAATGTAATTAATATGTATAGTTCATATCATAATTTGCATTTGTAGCCCTATTCAGCCAGGTCATCTAAGTATAATTAAATGTGGAAAGGTTACTACTACCAAATAGTTAAGTACAACAAATGAACTAAGAAAAAACACAGCATTCCTTCAATTTGCTCACTGAAAATTATTTCCTTCAAAATATACGAGGACAGTAAAATAACTTAAGACAGAGGTTTCCTTTCGACAATGCCATCATCATCATTGTTTTGAGGAGAAATTCTATAGACTTTCTAATTAATACCAAAGTATAATAATTTTACTTTCTAAAGAATGGTTGTTTCCTTCTTAACCCTTTTGTGAACATATCTCAAAAGAAATATGATGTTTATGCATCAACTGATTAACTTTATATATTAAATATTGCATTAAGATTAACATTAATAACACAAACAACAGAAAGGTTCTTGTAGAAAATATTAACGGATGGTTTTAATTTAAATATTCAACACTTTAAACAAGCAGTTTACATAAAAAAAACACGGTGGCAGCCTCTGGTGGGTTAAGAACATTCGTCATTAAACATTTTGGTTTAACATGTATATATTGCAGATATATTTTAGTTAATGTGCATATCTATACAATGATTAATGTTTAGTAACTGCATATGAATATTTTCCTATTTTGAGAAAGCTTATAACACACAAACAGGCCATAAAACATCAGTGATAGTTATGAGAAAGTATCAGGCTGTTTTCTTCTTTCTTATTGTTCCATGGCTACCAAATTTAAAACAAAGAATCTACATAGGTATTAATAGAATTTACGCTCAGTCACTTGAGCAAATATTAACAGTGTGGTCTAAAGTCCTCCACTCCTTAAAATAACTTCTTTCTACACCTGATATCAAAGAGTTACCTCAATACTTGAATAATTTATCAGCTATGGCAACAACTTTATTTAAAACCTTTAATGTCATGACATCAGTGGGAAGATGGCCAAGATAACGTGATTACACAGACGTAAATTCGTTTTCCTATGATATAATTATACATGAACACATTTCTACCATGCTGTCTTGTCTTCATTTAAATAACAAAACTCAGTTTTTAAATAGCTCCACTAATTTGTTCGTTAAAACATTTTATTTTTCTTACAATACTGGTCACAAATTATGTAATTGTTTGCCATTTTAATAGCTTTAAAATATATTTGTTATTTTAAAGTTCATTCTATCTTATTTGAAATCCTTCTATTATAATTAAATTCTTCATCCATTCAACCAGCAATCATTTGACTTTTTCAGTTAACTTAATATCCTTGGTTTCTTATGACTTCAATATTACTATCCTTCAGTTATTTGATACTGACATTATGGATCAGCTAGTAAATACATACCAGTAAAAATATTTTAAATTCAATTTGAGACTAATGTAGCTAATTGAGGGAAGCTTACTCTTTCTATGAAAACATAAACAAGAGAAGAAAAATTACCAGTAAGTATTTTTCAATACTGGAAGCTCTTCTTCATCTTTCTGTTGAGTTATATTCCTTTAGAACTCACCAACTTTCTTCTCTCAAATTTCAAGCAATTCAAATTGAGTGTTAACTGATGTTACAATTTCACCTAGTGATCCACATTTTTTAATCTCAGAAGAACCCACTTCTTCAGAGTAATTAATAAAAAGTCGTTTCACTAAAATCACTAAATGCTTTGCATTTGCTGCCCATACTTCTCTAACATGAAGCTTCTCACTCCTTTATTTCTGAGCACAGAGAGAAACCCTTCATTACAAATACAGACAACAGTTCTTTGAATTACTTCATCTGATCCTATAGGAATCTAAGCCAGTGTGTTATCATCGTCTCCAGCTTTGGCACTTTTTAAGTCATTAAAGTGAAATAAGTTATCTAATATTTCTAGCAAGCTACCTGAGTACTTTGTGGTCTTCACAACATAGTCACTCACATAATTAGAATACTTCCCAGTACATTAGTATTGAAATTAGTCCTTTCGTCTTTTAAGACCTCACCTCAGTCATCAATGAGGAAGTGACCTGTCATCCACCTTCAAGCCTAAAGCGTGAAACCTGACTTTTAATTTTCTTCAGCAGAATCTATAGTGTCAGTGGTTATCAATGTACAGAAATTTCTTCAAGATCAAAATCTTAGGTAATGAAGAGCTGAGATCAGATAAGGAAACATATGAGGGTGGATATGACAAGAGAGCCATTTTGTGGTTGTTTGATTAGCTATGAAGAGCAGCCAAATCTCCCTCAAATTACACCTTACTATTGGAAATGAAGGACAACGTAGTCTTATATATGCCTTAAAAGACAATGGAATGCTTTTGACCGCAGGTAGGTACAATTAGAATTACAATTGACCTGGAGTTAAGTTGGTGATTATTAATTAAATATTATAAGTGTGGATGTTTATGAAAAAAAGCCTTCACTGAAGATCAGATACAATAAATTTTAAAAACAAATAGAATAAATAAATAATTCATGATAATCTTTATTGCTCTGCAGGCAGCAAATCAATCAATATGAAACTTCATTTCTTTTTTTAAATATTACCACTGATTATTTAAAGAGAAAAATTAATTAGGAAACCTTTTTTTTTTTTTTTCAAGTAAATAGATAAATGCAAACAAAGCATTGATTTATCAATATTTCATACACATGAAATAGAGTGAAAAATAAATACTATATGTTACTGTACTCCTTACCAGTAATAAATTATGTTAATTTTCCAAGCATGATTTGATCAGTCACTCCAGGGGCTTCTCTTTTCTTTAAATGTTTTTGTGAGAATAAAAAAAAAAATTCCTAAATTTCATCTAATCATATCGTAGCAAACTCGACAATTCATATGTAGCAATTAATTTGCACTAATTTTAACAAGTCATTTTTCTTGCATTGATAATGCTTCATTGCCTTGGCAACGTCAAAGCATTAATTGTTTAATATAAATTAGTGTAAAGAGCTTAATATGTAACTTGATTAGTCAGGTGTATATTTGTGTTCAGAATATTCTTGCAGGTGGCATATGTGAGCCATAGTGAAAAGAGTAAGTAAAACAGCTGACATAGCTGTTATTTAAAAGTAAGAGAACAATTCAAGTGTTGACAGAGATAACATTAAGAGCAGATTGAGATAACATTCTGATACTAGACACATACAGATAGAAAAGAAGGTACTAAATATTCATCAGTATCATTATCACCATCATTTAA
>JARUKP010000556.1:0-11190 GCA_029874955.1 Octopus insularis | reverse complement strand
GTGGCAATTCTTGCCTGAAGATCGTAGGGGCATGAAATTCTTGTATAAGGTACTTAGGTCAAATAATAAAGTATAAATACCTGTGTGTGTGTGCGCGCGTGCGTTTTTATGTGCATATGTATGTATGTGTGTGTGTGTAGATATACGTACATATACATACGTAGTGTCATACATCAGTACAGTTAGATATACTATTGTTATTGGCGATTTTGGAACTCAACATAGAGTGCAACCAGTCTACTTCCAGGGAAACGGTTTGCTTACCACTGTACTTAGTAGCATTACCGGTTATGACATATATGGATATGGTTGCATTAGATTACAGATATAGACGCAGTTTGTATTCTTCATATGCGTGCGCAAATTAAATTAGATATACTGAGATACGCAAGAAATAATTTGTCTCTCAAGCGCATATTGTCTCGCCTTAGGCTATAAATAAAATATCGACAAGGCAATAACATTTCAAGTATTCTTACAGTTTTTGAACTAACTGCTGAACAATTGTCAGATGTATATTTCTGCAGTGGCAGTAAAATATAGTTTAAGCGATTGCTGAAGAAATTATAAGAATGTTGAAATAGTTCAAGCAGTACATACCCTGTGTTACATACCCAGTAAATTTGCCAAATGGTGGGTAAAATCTTTGAGCATACTCCATAAGAAACTTCAATTAGGTTATATATATTCGGGTAGCTTAGATAATCCTAAAGCTATTTTCAACATGCTGTCTTATAGTATTTTACTCGCATTTTTTTGTGTAATTTCAAAATTTGATTTTCCTGATTGTTTTTTGCTGCCGCCTTACCATTGTTTGTTCGAGTTGTAAATGTTTCCCTTCCTCATAGAATGTAAGACAACTTCGTTTCCACTACAGTGGATAGATTGCTTACGATTATACCTCGATCATATTGATTCAATAGAGCGGCTGCATTGATCTGCTAATAGGTGGTTCCTGTGTAAATATATTGGGGAAGAAAGCTTTTGTAAAAATGAGCAAGGTTAAAGGTTACATGTTTAAAGATATACAAAAAAGCTGGCATTTATTATGAAACAAGAAGTTAAACTATCAACACTTAGCTGATATATATCAGCCATAACTGATGTCTAAGGAAGAAAAATAGTTGGGGTCATTCTGCTTTCGTTATTTAAAGCTATACACACTTAATGTTCTGACTGCTTCGTGAAATATATACATCCCAGACAATTCCATATTATTTACATTACAATATATCCATGATGTAAATATATCGCAGCATTGCATCAAACGTTTTTTTGGGGTTTTTTTTACATGCTATAAATACAGGGGTATTCATGTTATTCTCATACAGGTCAAAATGGAAGGGTTTCTTTTTTTTTTTCACGTATAAATTAGAGTAATAATGTATACAGAATATTACAAGGCGTGAAAATTGTCAGGCCCCATCACAGGAGAAATGTTTTATCGAATTCATTCGTATCTTTGCAACAAGATCTTTTTTTTTTTTTTTTGTAATACCTCGAACATTTATTTATTGTATAACTTGCGAGGTTGTGAAAGAACCGATACAATTTCCCGATTCAAGGAATCTATGACTTAATTTTCATGGAACTAATAAATTTCAATAACATTATACTATTCAAAGAATGTTATCTTCTTGGAATAGCAACCCATTTATTCCCTTTTTATCCCCTATGTTTAACAACACACGCTCTTCCCCCTCTCGCTTCCTCACTCTCCCTCTCTTTCTCCCTCTCACTCACTTTCTCTTGCACACTTGGTCTCTCTTCCTATTGCTCTCTCTGTCTGTCTCTCTCTCTCCCTCTCTCCTCCACATTCTCTTACCACATCCCATTTGCATAATTATCCATCCCTGCAGAGTGGTGTTATGGCAGACTCGTTAGAGTATAAGGTGGGATAAAGAATAACTATATGCGTATGCGTATATATATATATATGTGTGTGTATTTTCTATGTATGTTGCTTAGTGGCTTAGTGGTTGAGACATTCGGCTCAGATCGGTGGAACCCAGCTTAGAAGAAAGGATGGGGGATGTGGAACGGGTCTCACTGGTGCTGAGCTCAATCCCCCTCGAAAAATGCTAAGGGAGGTAAAGCCATTTTACCTTCTTTACATTTCTTGAAAAGGCTACACTTTGTATAGGTTGTTTAAATGTGCACGGCCTGAGTTCGAAGTCGAAGCAAGCTTCTTTTCGCAACGACCTCAGGTCAAATAAAATTGATATTATGGTTGCTACAGAGACCAAGTTGGACAAAGTGCAGGCCTTCTCGACTCTCCTGAATGGCTACGAGAAGACCATATCTCCTATTAGGACAGGAGGGAAAGGACGATGTAATCTTGCTCCGAAAATCTTGGCCCTCCAGACACGATCTTTGTGGACCCAGAAGGCGAGTCAGTCGTTCTGACTGACTCGTTTAGAGGTAAGGCATTCAGGTTGATTAGTATTTACGCGCCTGGTACAACAGGTAAACGGAAGTAGTTCTATCAACGCCTAGTGAACTATCTTGTGACGTCAAGGACATTATTTTTGCTAGAAAACTTTAACGCTATTCTGGATGCATGGCAAGATAGCGTTGGCTCGATTCATAGGAATTGTTACTCGCACGTCATCGATCTGCTAAAACGATTCAGACTGGCCGATCGATACAGACTTGATACTCCGAGCGTTCAAACTGGACTTGGAGTAATGTCGACGGATCAATCAGGTCGTATATAGACAGGATAATAGTTAATTCTGGAGATAAGTCTAGTTTTAGTTGTCCAAAGTTCATATGTGTACCCTATATATGAACGGATCGCAATTATGAAGGGGTCGCATATATGTAACCTATATATGAACGGATCGCAAATTAGTGACGTACAGGACGCATATAGATAAAGTCCATAGACAGGGGCCTGGGTACTGGAAGTTGAACAAGTACCTATTCGATTGCGAAACTGACCGTAGCCAGATTAAGGTGTTAGAAATGAGGGCACTGACCAGCACTGTGCTAAATAAACGATGGTGGTGTGCCATCAAAATATCCATTCGACTTAAGTCTATTAGATTTAGCAAACAGTTAAGTCTAGAACAGACTAGAGCAGACAGACATCTAGTTAAGGCATTAGAAGATCAGCTGAGATTGGGCTCTGCACCTCAATGCCAAATACGAAGGATGCAGGGTTCGGGCTAAAGAACGTGCATTGGGTGGCAAGGGTATCAACATTGCCAGATGGGCTCACTCGGTAGAAACTCAACGTGGCATAGATGCTAAGATTAGGAGTGTAGTAAAGGAACATGCACGGGAGATCCAAAGACACGAACAAATGGATAAAGCCTTTCACGAGCACTTCGCCGCGTTGTTTAGGAGGAGCCGGAAGTTGGACAATGGGGGTGCACTTCAGTATTTTCTGGCCGGTGGCTTATGTCGCTCAACAGGTGACTCTGAGTGCTGTGAATGACCAATCACAGATGCAGAGGCTATAGCGGTGCTTTCCGAGTGCCCCGATGACAAGTCGCCGGGATTGGATGGTCTACCGTACGAATTTCATAAAAGTATGCCAGACTTGTTTGGGAACATTCTGGCCGGTGTATACGCAGAATGGCAGCAGAATGGGAGAATTCCCAAATCTGCGAGCTGGGGAGTAATGACACTGAGCAGGAAGGAAACCAACAAGGGGGACAACATTGATAATTTTCGGCCCATAACTCTACTAAATGCAGCGTTAAAGATTCTGGCCAAGGTGTTAGCCAAAAGAATGAAGCATTTTGTGGGCGACCTGGTTGGAGAGGCGCAGACATGTGCCATCCCAGGAAGGATGATACATGACAACCTTCACCTCATTCACTACACCATAGAGCGGATTTTAAGGCATTCGATAGGGTTGACTATCGGTGTCTGCCGTCGGTCGGACTGGGCCCGAATTTTTGTGGCTGGATCGAAGTTTTGTATAGCAACATCGAATCAGTTGCCCGTGAGAACGGTTTCTTCTCGAATCCGCTGGCGATCGAGCGTTCAGTTTACCAGGGCTGCCCCTTGATCCCGCTCCAGGACGTATTGGCTTTTGAGCCACTGCTTCGGAAATCGGGGTTTATGGGAGCAGTGCCACGTGATCTATGTTATGGTAGAGGAGCAACGGCATATGCGGATGATGTCACCACCATCGTGTCTAAGGAAGGGAAGCTACCTCGTGTAGAAGACGCCATCACAGGATATGAAGCGGTGGCAAATGCAAAAATTAACCAGGATAAATGTGTCGGCTTGCAACGGATCAATCAGGTCGTATATAAATAAGATAAGGGTTAATTCAAGAGAAAAGTGCAGTTTCAGTTGTCCACAATTTACCTATGTACCCTACACTAATCACAAATTAGTGACGTGCAGGTTGCATAAAGACAAAATCCATAGGCCGGAGTCTTGCTATTGGAAGTTGAACAAGTCCATATTAGATTGTTAAATCTAATGCAACTAGATTAAGAAATTAGTAATGAGGGCGCTAACCGGCACTGTGTTAAATAACTGGTGGTGGTGTGCCCTCAAATGTACCATTCGACTTGCATCCATTAGATTTAGCAAACAGTTAAGTCTAGAACAGTCTAGAGTAGAAAGAGATCTAGTTAAAGCGTTAGAAGAGGCGATGATTGTACTCTCTGAACCCCAAGATTTGTCGGCGAGATCGGCCTTGGACCGATACCTCAATACCAAACACAAGGGATGCAGGGTTTGGGGAAAAGTACGTGCAATGTGTTGCGAGGGTATCAACGATGTCGAATTGGCTTGCTCGGTAGAAACCCAACGTGGCATAGATGCTACGATGAGGGGAGGGATAGCGCGCTGGACTATGGGGATACCCTTTGGGATTTCCTGGCCACCGGCCCGCGCCTCTCAGTGCCTGAGGCTGAGTGCTGTGAAGGGCCAATCACAAATGCGGAGGTTATAGAGGTGCTTTCCGAGTGCCCCGGTGACAAGTCACCGGGATTGGATGGTCTACCCTATTAATTTTATAAAAGTATGCCAGATTTGTTCGGGAATATATTGGCCAGTGTTTACGCAAATTGGCGGGAGAATTCCCAAATCCGTGAGCTGAGTTGTTACACTGATCAGGAAGGTCCCAAGAAAGAGGAATAAAGTAAGTAATTTTAGGACCATAACTCTGCTAAACACAGAGTTAATGACTTTGGCCCAGGTGTTAGCCAAGAGAATGAGAATTGTCGCAGGTGACCTGGTGGGAGAGGCGCAGACATGCGCCATCTCAGGGAGGTCGATATTCAGCAACCTACATCTCATACGCTACACCATAGAGAGAGTGGATAAAGTTCCTGGCAAAAGTGGGGCAGTAGTGAATTTAGACTAGTCTAAGGCATTCGACAGGGTCGACCATCGGTATCTGGCGGCGGTCTGATTGGTCCCGACTTTCCAAGGCTGGATCAAAGCTTTATATTGTAACATCGAATCTGCCATCCGGATGAAAGGGTTCTTCTTGAGCCCACTCGTGACTGAACTTTCGGTTCGCTAGGGCTTCCCCTTTTCCCCGTTCATGTACGTGCTTGCTCTCGAACCGCTACTGCGGAGATTAGGGATATTGGAGGGAGACCTGCGTGATCTATGTTATAGTAGAAGTGTGACGGCATATGCGGATGATGTTACCATTATTGTGTCTGATGAAGAGCAGATACCTCGTGTAGAAGACGCCATCAAAGGACACGAAGCGGTGGCAGGAGCAAAAATTAACCAGGAAAAATCAGTCGGCTTGCAACTCAGCACCTGACGAGGCAATTCGATGCCTCCTAATAGCGTCATCAGACGTTTGGTGGAGGACCCAGTTAAGCTGCTCGGGATCTGGTTTGCATGAGACCTCCAGGTGGAGAAAAACTGGAGAGCGGTAACGAGTAAGGCGATGGTCAAAACCCAGATCTGGACCGAAAAACTGAAAGCACCCTCCTCCCCAAAAAGAGGGAAGACGGCCCAGGTGTTTTAAATGTGAGAAAAAAGGGCCACGGGAGGTCCAAGTGCCCCACCAATAACTCCAAAACCAAAATTGTAAAAACTGGGGAGACCACCAAAAAACTGAAAGCATCCTCCTCCCCAAAGAAGAGGGAAGATTAACTTGATAAAGGTGGACATACTAAATGCCTCATGCTGGTATTAAATGAAATAAAATACCTGGCCCACAGAACAAGGTTTCCCACAATAGAAGCAAGGTTTGAATCAGCAGAGAAGGCTAGAGACTTCTCGACTCGAACCGTGCAGAGTGGGAATATATTATTTTTACCCTTATATTTAGGTAGAAGAACTTTTAGGATAGATATTTTAAATATCCCACCAGAAGAGGAGGCTGCTTGGATTGTAGCCACCATTCTCTTCGGAAGTGAAGAAAAAATCAATATTATTCAAATCTCCAGAGATGCCTCACAAAACTGGCAAGACCAAACTCTGGAGATTCTTGCACAAGCTTCAGTCATTGATTTAGAAAGCCTCCCAGAGTCTATTCATGTAGAAGAGGAAACAGTGTTAACTGTTCATGTGGAGGGTAAGTGGTCCAGGTGTTTTAAATGTGGAAAATCAGGACCAGAAGATGTGCACCAGAGAGGAGTTGGACTGATGCTCATTAAAGAAGCAGCAAGAGCATTGATTGGGTGGAATCCAGTCAATGAGAGAATAATAACAGCAAGGCTGCAGTCAAGACATGCAAAAACAACCATCGTGTCAGTATATGCACCAACCGAAGATGCAGATGATGAAGTAAAAGACACCTTCTATCAGTAATGTCAAGATGTGCTCAACAACACCCCAAGCCATGACATTGTACTGTTTGCTGGTGATATGAATGCACAGATTGGCAACAACAGGGCAGGATTAGAACATGTCATTGGGCCAAATGGTTCAGTAACAGAAACCAATGACAACGGAGAGCGTCTTCTGCTATTCTGTAACATCAATAGATTGTGCATTGGCAACACCTACTTTACACATAAAAAATCCATAAGAAGACCTGGAGATCACCAGATGACAAGATAGAGAACACATCTGCATGGCACTGACTGATGTCAGAGTGTGCAGAGGTGCAGACGTTGGTTCTGATCATCACTTAGTTCAAGAAAAAGTTCAACTGAAACTAAAAAAAGATGCAAAAGCCAAAACCTATCAGACCTTTTGCAGTGAAAAAGTTGAAACAACAGAAATCACAACAGTTCAGGCTTGCACTTGAAAACAAGTTTGAACCACTGCTGCAAGCAACTGATATTGAAGAACAATGAGCAATATTCAGGGAGGCAGTAACAAAAGTTGCAGAAGATCAGCTGGGCAAAAGAAGAGGGAAAAGAAAAGAAATTTGGATACAAGAAAGAACCTGGGACCTGATAGATGAGAGAAGAAAGATGAAGCAGGCAAGAGCACAAGCAAAAACACTGGATGCTAATACAAGACTCAGTGAGCAATACCAGTTGGCGGATAGAGCAGTGAAGAGAAGCTGCATAAAGGACAAGAATGCATGGTTTGAGCAGAAGAGTGAGGAAGCACAGAGGGTCCTGGTGTCAAAATGACACCAGGACCCTCTACAAAATTGTCAAAGATTTGACTGGAGCTGGAGGGCCATCAGCAGTACCAGTAAAAGACAAAAACGGCACTGTACTCACAACAACAGAGTAACAAAGATCACGGTGGGTGGAGCATTTCCAGACAGTATTAAACTAGCAACACTCTTCAATTTTGATAATGAAACTGAACAGCAACAGCTGGATGTAAGAATGGATAACATCAGTGAAGATGAAGTTGAAAAAGCTATCAAGAAACTGAAGAACAACAAAGCAGCAGGTGCAGACAATATAACAGCTGAACTCCTGAAACATGGATTTGATTCTGTACACAGAGAATCGCCGTGGAAAATTGCCCCACTGTATGGCGTTCTGCAGAAATTCATAGCAATCATTCAGAACATCTACAAGAACGGCAGTTGCTGCATAAAAATGCAAGAGGGAAATACAGAGTATTCCAATCGTAAAGGAAAACTGTGAAAAAATTATTGAATTGATACATTCCTGTAGGCACGCTTTTCCCTGTCGAGTGTAGAATTCTCAAATACCAACTGATACCAAATTTTATTTTCTACAGAAAACCCTCATATGGCCCTCAGATAATCTCAATTTCACAAAGGTTCAAATATTAAGACTTTATAAAAGGGAGTCGCTTCCCCAGCTCACGTTTCTGTTTTAAGTTGATACTGAATAAATGAGAATGTCACTTTTGTCTGATAGAAATAGTGAAGAAATTAAAGTGTAATGCATATCTTTACGGTTATTTGGCATCCGGTTATATTTCAATGAACTGGTAACTATTCGTATCGCAATGTCTCCGAAACTTTTTGCATGTGTACGGAATTCCTTGAACTATCGTTAGATAATTGTTGCCTCAATGCAAAATGCAAATAACCTTTTGACACCAAACATTTTTCGGCTAGGGTTCTTTCAAGCCTTCTCTCGCTGCAAGTCTGTTACGTGTGCTGATTTTCTTGCAATCAATGACTATTAAACAGAGAGTACTAGATGAGACGCTACCAGTAGCGCTCACAATCAAACTGATATGTAATACATGCACATAGATAGATATGCATATGTATAATACATATATGTATTTACATGTGTGTGTGTGTGTGTGTGTATAAGTGTGTGATAAGAATATATAAAATATATATAAATGTTTTCTATATGTGACAGTGGTTTTTCATCAATGAGTTCACAAACCTTGGTTCTTTTCCCTAATATTATATATATTATATCCTTATCACACACTTATACACACATGGATTAAATCACACGCTCGGGTTTCTGTGCATCTTACTTCTTCGACACGGAATGCTGGTGACATTGAAGATGAGATGATTCTGTGTTACCGCACTTCCCCTCTGGCTATCCTGGGGAATATCAGCCCAAGGATGTAACTGCCGGTAAGCAAGCACATACCATCAAAAAGTACCAAAAATCCCGAAATGCACCTGACGTTCTTAGTAGCTGCTGCTGCTGCTGCTGCTGCTGCTGCTGCTGCTGCTGTTACGGTGCTGCTGCTGCTGCTGTTACGGTGCTGATGCTGCTACTGAGCGCAATTTTAGTCTCCCACCCATATTTATTACGTCAATCAGTGTCATTATTAAAGATAGATACCAGGGTAACTTGTATATCACCAGTGAATATATATTTAGTATGATACATAGATATCTATATTTCTTTATTCCCCCAGTTGTCTATTCCACATTTTTTTTCTTTCTGAGTGTCTAATCGCAACATCAATAAATGCTTCGCTTGTTGTTTCCAGTATCGGCTGACGAATTTTATTCCAAACATGCGGCTGCCTGCGAATACTCGCCATCGAAAGAGGCTGAAATGCATCTGGCACTCTCCCTGGACACTGCTGGGATTAACTATCGTCCCTTTGCCATATATGCTGTGTTTTCTTAGCACAGCAAATCCAGCGCAGTTATTATCTCAGTAGAAATACCGCAGTAACTCGCAGCTACGATACATAGAAACGTCGTGTTTTTGTTTTTCAACTAAATACTACTGAAATTGCATGTACTGGGGGTCTTTTTTAGTTTTTTTTTTTTTTTTCAGCTAGGTGGATTCTTGTAAAATAAGCAGATATTTTATGCAGTTTCTTAAATCTGAGGTAACGAATTTTTGTCCGAAGATGTAGCAGCCGGTAAATACTCGCCATTGAAAATGACCAAAATGACCGAAATGCATCTAGCATACATGTTTGTCGTTGCTGCAGCACAATGTTTTGTCTCCCTCCCATATTTATTTGAGTACGTTCCTAAGAGATGTTATCTCAAAAGAAATACCGCTATAACTGGTCTATCAACAATGCATATGCATTAATTATTATACATACAAGGCTATTATATAGATTATCTACTGCCTCAATCGCATTTACCAGGTCTTATTCAATCTGACGACTTATCGCAACATCAGTAAATGTTTTATTCATTGATATCTATATCAGAAACGACGAATTTTCGTCCTAGCATAAGGTTGGCTGCGAGTACGCGCCATTGAAAAGATCCAAATACTCTTAAAGTCATATGGAGATTATTTTGGCCACTGCTGGGACGAATTTTTATCTCACCACTATATTCATTTTTCTAACACAGTACATCTATAAAAGATGTCATGTAAGTAACTGACCAATCAGCAATGTATATACATTAAGAATGATGCATAGATGATGACACTAATTAGAACGTATTAATGAGAAGAAGGCAGAAACACAAAGTTACTTAACTGTATTTCGAATCTTCGATACTAAATTTGATATCGATACGATATACCTTCTACGTGCCGGTATTGAATAGTTTTGAAACAAATATAGAACTAATATAATGTCTGTAAAGTGGATCTAGAAAAATATTTAGAAGCAAGGAAATGTTGACTGATAACAATAAGACTCTGGGAATAAAAAAAGCAGAAAATTTTCTGTTTATGTTAGGAAATGATACAATACAAACTAGAAACTAATTACACTGACGGTAAAAGATTAGGAAACAAGAGAAATTGTTCGAAAACATACAAAAGATAAAATCGAAGTAGATATCCAAAATATTATCAAAGCAAAAAGAAATAGAGAGAAAAACCTGCAAGACTGGACAGAGGCGAAGTGAGTTAATATAAAAGCTAACCATGATACAAAAGCTCTGAACTAAGAGAAAAAAAAACGTTGAAGTGATTTTAGCTGCATAAAACATAGCCATGCAAGCGAAAGTTAATAAAAGAAGTCAACAACAGACGATGCAATCAGCACAAAGAAAGAATCAGCCGCATCATTAGAAGATGGCTATTCTTTATAAAGACACGATCTATCTGGAGAAATGAGCGATTTGGTAGCTATATCCATTGAACAATAGTCGAGACAAAAAATAAGTGGCGTAAGCACGTACCAAACCTGAGATATTACAATGACCGGGTTGCGTTACGCAGGGGCATATCTGTTCAATTCAAACTTATAAATTAAACCAGAAAGATATCGTAGCCTGAAAGTAAATATATATTTGTGCGTATTTGCGTATGTACCTATGCATGTACGCATGTATGTGTTTGGATGTATATACGTATGTATGGAGTATGGTTATAGCAACAACAATATGATATATATATATACATACATACATACATACATACATATATATATATATATATATATATATATATATATATATATATA
>JARUKP010000555.1:0-11191 GCA_029874955.1 Octopus insularis | reverse complement strand
TACTAGGGTCAATTCATGCAAATGAATTCTTCAAGGCAGTGCCCAGCATGGCCACAGTCTAATGACTGAAACAAGTAAAAAGATTTTAAAAATTAGAAACATATTTTATAAAATACAATAATTATGTGATACTGATTGTATGACATTGTCATTATGTGCCGTTATATAATCTTTGTTAATACGATTTTCATTTTACAGGAGAAGAAACGAAAGTATGAACCTCCAGTGCCAACAAGAGTTGGTAAGAAGAAGAAAAAGCCTAAGGGTCCAGATGCTGCTAATAAACTTCCTCAGAGTAAGTCATTTGGCTTCGTGAATGCTTAGTTATCCCCTTCCTTGTAACTCACTTCCTTTTGTCACTATTCTCACATTTTTCAATATCAACCCTACCATATTATTTTCCACTGAACTCCCTCTCATATCTGTCTTCAATGCCCCTTCACACACACACACACACACACACACACACACACACACACACTTGTTCATCATTTACTATTTCTACCTGTACATTCCTCTGACTTTCATCTCTGTCACTGTACATCCCTATTATTCCCTTCATCACTTCACATCATCTTCCTATTTCTCATCTATCTAAGGTAATGTTATACTGTTGCTCTCCAACCCCTTTCTTTGGCACTGTCACTTGTCACCTCCTCCTCCTTGACCCACTCCTACTCCCTTCACTTCCCCACCAAAACTAATATACCCCATTGATCATGCCTCCACCTGTGTTCACCATTCACTACATTCACTTTTATCACCATCACTAACCATCTGTCATTCTCATTTCACACTCTTCAAGACTTACTGGCCCATTCACCCTTTCCAATCTTCTGTCCCTATTCTCATATTCACTTACTCACCTTGAGGTTACACTCTGACAATTCATTACCAACATCTCTTTTCCCTTTTTCCATCTGGGTAGCCATGTAACTCCCCTTGTTCCTGTCCTTCTATCATACTTTAACTTCTTAACACCTGGTATAAAGCCCACTCACTTGAGAGGTCTTGTCTTGCTAATTATTTAGTGACTTTGCTGGTGCCAGTGCCATGCATAAAAGCACCCAGTACACAATAAAGTGGTTGGCATTAGAAAGGGTATTTAGCCATAGAAACTACACTAAAGTAGACATTGGAGCTCAATACAGTCATTTGGCTCATCAGACTCTGTCAAACCATCCAGCCCATGCTAGCATAGAAGATGCTAGCATAGAAGATGCTAGCATAGAAGATGCTAGCATTCAATAATAATGATGATGATATGGTGCTAAACTGGTTGAATCTATAAAGCTCTATATAGAATGCCTTGTGGTATTGATTCTGGTTCTTTACACTCTGAGCTTAAATACCACTATGGTCAAGTTAGCCTTTCGTCTTTTCAGAATTAATAAAATAAAATAAAGTACTGACTGGGCTTAATTCATCCTCTTTCTTTCTCTTTCTTTTTGTGTGTGTTTCTCTCTCTTTCTCTGGAACAAACCAATTGTGGTCAGACCTGGTAAGGAGAGTGATCAACTCTACCAGTTTAAGGCCAAAGGCAAGGCTATAGTATATGTATGAGTGTGTGTATCATTTCTCACCAAATCTGCTATTTGAGCCCCAGGTCGGCTCTCTTTGAGAGGGCTATATTCAAAGACTTTCCAACCATGACCACTTTGTCTTGTTTTCAGGAGTAGTGAATTTAGGACTACTGTATCCAACGTACTCTTGCTTTTTGTATGAGGAAAATTTGGCTGCTATAGATAGCATGTCAAGTGACTGCATAGAAGCTTCCCATGACCATCTCACCTTGTTTTTGGTAGTGAATCTAGAATATCCAAAACTACATTATTTAATGTAACTGGCTTTTTTTTTTTTTTTTTTTTTGACAAATTTCTGTTATTTCTCACATATCAAGCAACAAGATAGAGGCTCCTCATGACCACTTTATCTTTTCAGGAATATTCAATATAACCTTCCTTTTTATTTTTTATTTTTTGTTCAAGAAATTTGGTTGCTTTTTCTAGCTTGTTGAGGGGCTAGATAGAGACTTCTTTTTTGTATCAATGGGCAGTAGAAGTACTTCCCATCCCTAGCTTTATAATTTGTGTATACATAGCTTTATAAGGGATCAGCTCTTAAATTACATTGTATTTTGTTCTTGTTGTTATTAGTTACTCCACACACCAGATGTCGACTAAAACTTCTCAAACTTGAACGGATTAAGGATTACCTTTTGATGGAGGAAGAATTCATTAGGAATCAAGAGAGATTAAAGCCACAAGAGGAAAAGCAGGAAGTAAGATTTTATCTCATTCTTTGCAACTGTATTTTACTGCTTTATATGGTATATCCTGTATATTTACTGTATGTATGTGTATCAAGGATATTACTCACTATAGTTTCAGACTGTCCTTTGATTGATAAAAACATAACAATTCTTTTAATCATCGTCATTATATTTAATGTCCATTTTCCATGCCTGCATGGGTTTGACAGGAGCTGGCTTGCCATATGGCTGTCTAAGTTTCATTTGTCATTTTTGGCATGCTTTCTACAGTTGGATGTCCTTCTTAATGCTAAACACTTTACAGAGTGTACCGAATACTTTTACATGGCACTGGCATGAGTGCATTTTACCTGGCATCAGCACCCACTAGATAAAGACCTCTCAGCTGAGAGAGGGAGTGGGGGCATGGCCATCAAGGACATACCTGTATGTATGGATGGTCATGATTTTACTTGGTTTAATATGTCTTCTCAAGCCATCTTCTTTCAGAAATTGTAATCTATTAGCTGAGGGCAATGACTAGATATGTATAAATAACATCTTTTAACAATATTTAGAAAAACAGAACCTGAAAGATTTACCCTGTAACAAGTGATCTCAGAAATGCAGACACTTAATCCACTCATTCCAATATATTTGTATTGTTAACATTTATACATTGTTTACTTCAACCTATCTGTTATTGTGCTTACCAAACATGTTTAATGAATGTTGTATCCTTTCAGGAAGAAAGAAGCAAGGTTGATGAACTAAGAGGTTCTCCTATGTCTGTTGGTACCTTGGAAGAAATTATAGATGATAGCCATGCCATCGTTTCTACTTCAGTTGGTAGTGAACACTATGTCAGTATCCTCTCGTTTGTTGACAAGGACCAACTTGAACCCGGATGTTCTGTATTACTCAATCACAAGGTAATTTTTAATGTTTTTAGTCTTTCTTTTACTGGTTTCAGCCATTAGACTGGGACACCACCTTCAGGGATTTTAATCAATCATGTCAACCGCAGTAATTTTTTTAACTAGGGTGCTTTCCATCATAGCTCTGCATGATCAGGGCCTACTTGAAACTAAATGGTAACAGCTACTATCTATGGTCCCTACAAAGGCCCAGGTGAACTAACCCATTATGAATTGTCTCAGCCATAGAAGACTCAGTGCTAAAGGCAAAAGACCGATACTTATTCTGTTAGTCACTTCTTACCAAATTGCTAAGTTACAGGGACATGAACAAACAACACCAGTTATGTGGTGAATCACACACATGCATGCAGACGTGTGTGTGTAGACAATAAGATTCATCACAGTTTCTCTCTGCCAAATTTTCTCACTAGTCATTAGTTGGCTTTGGGTTATTAAAAAAAACACTTCACCCAAGGTGCTACTCAATGGGACAATTTGTAAAGCAAACTTTTTAACCACATAGCCAGGCCTGTACTTGGAAAATGGGTGTAAAGCAACCTATCCAAATACTTCAACTGTTTCTCTGATTACTTTAGATTTGACTATGTAAAGTTTCAATCCACCTAAAAAAATCAAAATAGTCAGATTTAATGGTTTCCAACCTCAAAGGGTCAGATGTTAGGTTGTAAGCAATACCACTGTGGTTATTTTATGATAGCTATCAGAAAGATTCATCTCCAACAGCAGCATAGTCATTTTACATCTATGTCCCATTCTGCAAGAGGTGAACAGGTTGCCACAGTCAAAGTCAGGTCCTATTCAGTGTTACTACTACACTTCTAGGCAAGTCAGAGTATGATATCTCGTATTTATGTTCCATTTATGACTAGTTTTTTAGAACTGAATGCTTTTCCTAACACCAACCTCTTTACAGAATGGGCACCAATATTAGAGGGCTTGTCATGTTCTTGGCCAGACTTAAAGGTCCTCTCAAGCCTACATTGACTCTGCTTGTCAACCACTTTACGAAGTGTGCTGAATACATTTTATTGTGGCACCAGCACTAGTGAGGTTGTTTTGTCCTCACTACTTTATGATGTCTCTGTTTCTTTGAAGCAACATGACCAAGATTGTGAATAGGAGAGGGAGCAGATCAGGATGAGTTGATGAAGGGCATTAGAGTATGATAGGAGAAATAGAGTGATTGAGTTGTGAAGGAGGTAGAGAAAGGAGTAATAGAAGAGGCACAGTGCTAGATGGAGTAATGGAAAAGAGACAATGATAGTAGGTAGTGGAGGAAAACAGTAATAGTAGCTACATATTTGTTGGTGAAAGTGAAATCAACTGATGCATAGTAATAGAAATGGGCAATGGTAAGAGAATGTGAGTAATGGATCTTATTAACAAGTGACCTGGGAAATGGATCATGTAGAATAAATTATTTTTCTTTTCAATATATAAAACACAAGTGTAAAAGCTATTGTTCGATATTTTTACAGGAGTTTTTTTCTAGTAAACTATATAATTCAGGTCATAAAGTATTGTAAATTTTAATTTTCTTGTAGCATTTTTTATCTTTTGTTTTTCCCTAAATATTATTATTAGACACACACAATATAAAATTTGGGTTTCTTTTTTTTCTATCTCAAAGTAACATGCAATATTATTTCTTATTGACTCTCTTCAGGTCCATGCTGTGGTTGGAGTGCTTTCAGATGATACTGATCCGATGGTTACAGTTATGAAATTAGAAAAGGCCCCACAGGAAACTTATGCTGATATTGGTGGACTTGATACACAAATCCAAGAAATCAAAGTAATTATGATAATATTTTTGACTTGTCTGTTAACACAAAGTCTCTAACTTTGTTAGATTTGAATTCTAGCCTTCATGGGGCTTGTTACAAGGCCCTGCATTCTCTCTCTCATTTTTTAATTATTACTTCATTCTCTCCAGGAATCTGTGGAGTTACCATTAACACATCCTGAATATTATGAAGATATGGGAATTAAACCTCCAAAAGGTGTCATTCTTTATGGAGCTCCAGGAACAGGTATGTATCTAACATGAACTATTATTAATGTCTTTGTATTAACTGTTTTTCTTCTATTTTCCCACTAATATTATTTCTGCTATTTTTGCTACAACCATAGAGAAAATCTACATTATTATCAATGTCCACTCTCTTACTTGCATGGGTCACAATTTGTTATGGTAAATTTTCTACAGTTGTATGCCTTCCTTCCTACTGCAAGCGCTTGTCCATTGCCAAGCAAGGTAATATATCCCCAGTGACTCATATATACATACAACAGGCTTCTTTCGGTTTTCATATACTAAATTCACTCACAAGGCTTTGGTCAGCCCTGGGAAAACAATTGTCCAAGATGCCACACAATAAGACTGCACCTAAATTCACATGGTTGCAAAGTGAATGTTTTAACCCTTGAGTGTTTAAACCGGCTGTGTCCAGCCCAAATATTCTACCTGTACTATGTTCAAATCAGCCAGATCTGGCCTCTCACACCTGTCGTGCAATTTCAAGTCTACAATATAATGAATGATTAATTGTTAACAATGAATAAATAAGTATTGCATTTGACAGATTAATCCAAATGCTAAAGGGTTAACCACAAAGTCATGCCTTGGATTAATTTTAAGATAGAAAATCGTTTTTATTCTTGTTAACATATAATATTTCTTCCTTTTGGCACTAGCAATTAATTTCGCATCCATTAAGCAAGAACCAAATTTATATATTTATATGATTGTGTTTACAGGTAAAACTCTATTGGCCAAAGCTGTAGCTAACCAGACATCCGCAACATTTCTCAGAGTTGTTGGTTCTGAACTAATCCAAAAATATCTGGTAAGTATTAGTTTCACATATGCCCCAATTTAAATTTTTTAATTAGAGAACATTTTAGATTTTTGTATTCTTTATTGATAAACAGACACACACGCACACTCGTATATGTATGTGTATACATGATGGACTTCAACAGTATTGTACCTTCTGGTTAGCTCACTGTGTCAAATTTACACAGCTGTTAACAACTGGAGAACCAGTTGACTACTTCAACTTTTTCACAAGTTTTCAAATGTCACATGTACTCTGATAAAGTATTCAAGCTGATATGTATACTTGACTTTGAAGTGGTGTTCAAGCAGCATTATTTCCTTCCTGTGTGTAAACATGTCTGAGAAAAATTTCCTGCTTCATAACAATAAATATACAGTATTTGATGGTATATAAGACAGTTTTTTTGCCAAACAATTTCTTAAAATATCAACCTGGGTCTATATTACATGCTTTAATGCACTAAAAGTTTCTTTTTTTTTTCCCCTTAAATATGCACTGTTGAAATTGGAATGCGTCTAATGTGCCCATGCATCTTTTAATACCTTCAAAGACAGTTCTTATCATCTTTTAATACGTTTAAAGGGAGATAATAACCAGGAAATGCAATCTGTCGTCTTATGAATGGTTTTGTATCACATCAGTTGTGTATTTACACACACACTCACTCACACAAAATTGAATTAGCAAAATGCAACTAATTCTATAAACACCATCTCATTTATCCTCACGATTACCAGAACAATACACCCTCGTGGAGTGTTCATATTTTCATATAAAAAAAAAAGCGCTAATCATCATCATCATTTAACATCCGTTATGTATTTCTGGTTCAAACCCCACTTAAACACAAAGATAACTGGCTTGTATTGAGTATTACATGAAGAGGCTTGTAAATATAGGCATTGACCATATATGTTGGTATAGTATGGTAACCAGTTCACATAGGTGCCATGGCTGATTGGGAGTCATCAAGGAAGATTTCCATTTGGTCATTGGACCAAATATCTGCAAACTCTACAATGATGCATGTGGGTTTAATTTGGCCATCAATAATAGACAGTATATAGAAGATACTTGAGGTACAGTTTCGCTTGAAGAGTCCACCTAAGCCTGCAGGATAAATGTCAATGAAGGAACAAGACGAGTGAAATAACTTGGTGAAATTTTTGAAGTTTTATCCTATCAGTAATTACATTTTTCTGTTTTCTTCTTTCCTTCTAGGGAGATGGCCCTAAACTTGTAAGGGAATTATTCAGAGTAGCTGAAGAACATGCTCCTTCCATTGTCTTCATTGATGAAATTGATGCAGTTGGTACCAAGAGGTAAGTCATTTCGTTGCAGAGTGGAAAGAATCATTTCTGTTTGACATTCTGTCATATATATATGCATGCACACCCATAGTTTTATAAGTTTAAGATTTCATTCATATTATGGAAACTTTTGTCTGCTACAAAGTTCTTAGTTGGAATTATTGCTAACACACTCTTCGCATCAACAACTTGGAAATATGTATATTAAAGCAGGGTATTCTAAATATGATCAACTAGCTGTGATTGTTCCATTTTTATTGTGAGCTTATGATTCCTATTTTAAACAGCACTAAAATAAAAGTTGGCTGTTCAAGATTTAGTTGCTATATTGAGGGGCAGGTTTAGCAATGAGACAGAGGTTATCCCTAGCTTTGTATCATGTGCTCTTGGACAAGAAGTATTGTTCTCTTTCCTTCAGAGTAAAGACAAGCCTAGAGGGGTCAAGAACCAATTTACAGTATTCCACAGGAAGTGGATAGAATAGGCTAAATTATTTTTTTCAATTCCTTTCTCCTCTCAGATTTCTGCTGGTTTCATTAGAACAATACTGACCAACAGATTATTAACCTTTTTGATCCCAACCTGCCTGAGACCACCCCAGGTTCTACAACATAAATTTATTGCTTTAACCCTTAAGCATTTAAACTGGCCATATCCAGCCCAAAATATTCTACCTGTTTTATGTTAAAACTGGCCACATCTAACCTTTCACACCTACCTAACAATACCATTCAAAATATAAACAATCACATCATTGAAATCTTGAAGCTACAAAATAATGCATGATTAATTCAAAATGATGTGAATAAATATACTTTACATTTGACAGAGTAATATGGATGTTAAAGGGCTAAAGTAACCTAAATTATAATCTTCCATCATAATTTTATGCTAAATTGTTCCTGACATCAGCTTAATAATTAGAAAGTTATTTTACTAAATTCTTCATTATTTAAGAATTTAATTGAAGCAAAGATAGCATATGTTGACAGAAATATGGTAACAAACAGGTTAATGTAACACAATAGATAGTATAAAAGCATAAATAGACATTGTACTGTTACTGTAGTTGCTTGTGGAAACATCATTATTTAAAGTCCATCTTCCATGCTGGACTTGGATGAAACAGTTCAGCTGGATCTGACAAGAAAGAGGACTGCATTGTTGTCCTCTGTATGCTCTGGTATGGTTTCTACAGTTGGCTGCTTTTTCTAATGCTAACCTGTCAACAGAGTATACTGGGTAGTTTTTTTTTTTTGTGCATATAATGTAAAAGATGTTGCAAGTGCTACAATATAAGGTTTCTCCCATCACATTTTTTTCTTTTTTAATAAGGTACCATCTTCAAAATATTTAAACATTAACATTTATTAAAATCCATACAGCACACTAGATAGTGTTTTGTTAGTTTACAGTACTATGTTCAAATACTTCCATCAATATTGATTGAAGAGGGATGGAAAATTCTAGACTAATGTGCTCAAAGTGCACCATACAAAAATAAAGACTCTAGGCCCCATTGGATTCAAACACTCACATTATATAATCATGACCATCATTCAGAATCATGGATAACTTAGTAGCTTGTACCATACTGTCACTGATTGTCTGAAGTGTCTATTAGAGTTGTGAGCAGAAATAGACATCCTTTCAGCCCTGGTATCTTTGACTCAGCAGAACATTGAGACTGTGACAGCTGGAAGGACTGAGGGCTTGTGTAACTAGCCCTTGGCTGGTACTCATTTCAGTTGAGTAGACAGGAGTAATATGAAATGAAGTGCCTTGTACAAGGATACAACATGCTGTCCACTCTAAGAATCAAACCTGTGATCTTAATATCATGAACTCAGCACACTAACCATTATGCCACACATCTTCAGATGCTACATGCATAGTCAGAAATTTGTGAAAATGAGATGTGTTCAATAAAATTCTGTATTGCTGTTGTCATCTTTTTTATTGTTGCCACTTCTGTTTTGTTTATTGTTATTTATTTTCCCCATCTTAATGTGTTTGAAAAATGAAATAACTTCTGTTTTGTGTGTCTTTCAACTACTTTCAGATACGAATCTAATTCAGGTGGAGAAAGAGAAATCCAAAGAACCATGTTGGAACTGCTCAATCAGTTAGATGGCTTTGATTCCAGAGGAGATGTGAAAGTAAGGAACTTTTCAACTTCATTATTCTGGTGGGGGATATTTTGTTGTTGTTTTTTTTTTTTTTGTAAGTGTACCTAGGATTACATTAATGTGTCCTAGGGGCAGGCATGGCTGTGTGGTTAAGTTTGCTTCCCAACTTCATAGTTTCTGCTTCAGAAACTATGGACAGCACCTTGGCCAAGTGTCGTCTACTATAACCACAAGCCAATCAAAGCCTGGCAAGTGGATCTGGAAGGTAGAGAGTGTATGGAAGCACATTGTCTAGTTTGTATGTATGTGCGTGTTTGTTTCCATTTGTGTTTTCTTTTTTATATGTTACAACATTGAAGCAGTGTTGTTAACACTTCTGTTTATAAATCATTCACTCACTTCATACCTTCAAAGCTGTGTGAGATAAGTGATCCCTTACCTGAAAAACAGGTATGGGTTAGCATCAGCGAAAGCAACAGAAATCATTCTCTCTTATGCTATTCTAATTCTTTCAATAAAGTCTTATTTTTACTCTGGAATATAATGTCTCTTATTTAATATTTTGTGTGTTTTCAATTTTCTTCCTTTCACTCATCAATGTCTTATTTTTGCCTGCAGGTTATTATGGCTACAAATCGTATAGAGACCCTAGATCCTGCATTAATTCGCCCTGGTCGTATAGATAGAAAAATTGAATTCCCACTACCTGATGAGAAAACCAAGAGACGTATCTTCACTATTCACACAAGCCGTATGACCCTGGCTGGTGATGTCAATATTGACGACTATGTGATGGCGAAAGACGATCTTTCAGGAGCAGATATCAAAGTATGTGCCTTTTTTAAATGTTTTAGGTTTCATCCTTAGAAAATAAATGCAACTTAAATAGATTGTACATTTTAAATTCCAAGAGGCTTAGGGACCAACAGTAAGCTCTGATTTCATAGATTGAAGCAAATGAGATACAGATCTTCCCTTGGATTTGACAACCTTGTTTTGCAGGTAGCATTCCCCGATAATCTGTTAACAGTTCCTAAGCTCATGGTGAATTTAGGCAATGTTGAATAAAGTGAAATGCAATGAAACACTTGCAGTAGATTTGAACTCACAGTATATGGCCTCAAACCACATGGTTTCAGGTTTAATTCCACTGCATGGCATCTAGAGCAAGTCTTTGACACCATTTTTAAAACTATCCCCTGTGTTTCTGTCCTGTCATTTAGTAGTTCAGTGAAGAGATTCATAATATAAGTACCAGGCTTTGAGGAAAAAAATGAGAACTAGAGTCAATACAATTGATTAAAATCCCTTCATAGCAGTGCCCCAACATGGTCACAGTTCAGTGGTTCAAACAGGTAACAGAATAAACTAACAAAATAACTAAAGTGAAAATTAATTTTGATTCAGTAACATTCTTTGATAAATGCAAATCTCAGAATGACCAAATTGATTTGTCTGAGAGAATCAAGTTTTTTTCCTCATTTGGAATTATAAAATCAGCAAATTAATCTCATATCCTTGACCATGGGAGAATAGGGAAGCTGAGTTGTTCAGTTTTAACAATCCAACTTGAATTTGTCACATTACATTAGTTTGTATCAGAGTTTTACAAGCTAAAGCTGTTAATGACGATCCAACCCATACCAGCATGGACAACAGACGTTAAATGATGATAATGATGATATATAAATAATCAAGTCATCATCATTTAACTCTT
>JARUKP010000554.1:0-11192 GCA_029874955.1 Octopus insularis | reverse complement strand
TTAATGACATTTCATGTCTTTACATTCTGAATTCAAATTCTGCCAAGGTCAGCTTTGCATTTCACCTTTTCAAGGCCAATAGAATACGCACCAGTTGAGCACTGGAGTCGATGTAATCAACTAGCTCCCTCCCTATAACATTTCAGACCTTGTGACTATAACAGAAAGAATTATTATTGTTGTTATTGTTCAGAATTGGTAGAGTGCCAGGCAAAATACCAGTGTCCCTTTTCATTCTGAAATCCCACTGGTGTCAACGTTGTTTTTTATCACTCACAGGTTGACAAATTAAATACCAATAATGTAGAGGAGTCATTTTAAAAACTATGTTAGCCAGTCAAAATTTTTAGAAATCTTTATTATAATTATTACATGTGGATGATAAAATTATTAGTACTTCGTAAGATATGAATAAAATGATAATTTATTTTCAAATGCAGAAACTCTGTTAGAACAGCAAAAATTTTGTGTAATTTAGCCTTACAAAACAGAAAAATTTGTCAACAAACAGTCATGTTGACAAATTTTTCTGTTTTTTAAGGGTAATTTACCCAATATTTCTGCTGTTCTAATGGCTTTTCTCTGTTTGAAAATAAATTATCTTATTTGTATCTTACAATGCACATTTCAATGCTTATAAAAAAACAAATGTTTTGTTTGTTTTATTAGTCTTTATTATAATTATTGCTAGCAGATAATGATTAAATTATTAGTGCTTTCTTATAATAATTGGTTTCAAATTTTGGCACAAAGCCAGCAATTTGGAGGGTGGGTACTTATTTTATCGACCCCAAAAGGATGAACGCCAAAGTCGACTTTGGCGCTATTTGAACTCAGAACATAGAGACAGATGAAATACCACTATGCATTTCACCCAGTCTGCTAATGATTCTGCCAGCTCACCTTGTGCTTCTTTATAATTATTACTATAAGGTTATAAGTGTACCCGGCAAAATATATCAGGGTAATTAGTTACATCTCTTTGTCTTGAGTTCAAATCCTGCTATAGTTAGCTGGCCTGCCATGCTTTTATGACTGACAGAAAAAAAGCACCAATTAAGTTTTCACATTGATATAACTGCCTATATCCTCTAGCCTCTGTAACTTAAAGGCTAAGTCCTGGTATCCTTGTACTTTGTCATTTACTCTGTACCTCTCATTGACTTTCTCATCATTTGAAACTGTGAAGTTATTATTATTATTCACTAGTCTTAATCTTATCACGTTCTTTCACTGCAATACCAAGCACAGTTTTGTGTGCCTTGAGTATGTGCACTGGTTTGTTGTGGTGCTCTTATTTTCAGGTTTGAAAGTGCTCTACATAGGGTATGTGCAGTGCCTAGTAGTGCTATTTTCTATATATTATATAGCACTACTTGGCACCATGCACATCCTACATATTATTATTATTATAATTATTTATTATTATTATTATACAGATGATTCTCAACTTGACATTTATATACGTATATAAATATGAAAACTTTTAATTTCACTTTCAGGTCATTGACAATGCCATTGATACAGAAAAAATGATTGAAGAATATGAAACACTAACATCTGACCTCTTGGAATGGATTGAACAGACAATAGTTATTTTGAATGACAGAAAATTCGCCAACTCTTTAACTGGCGTGCAGGAGCAGTTGACAGGCTTTAACACCTACAGAACTGTCGAAAAACCACCAAAGTAAGTCCCCCAGCCCTCTATAATATACACAATTATACAGCTGTATATTTTAATTTTTTTAAAGTTATCTGTTATCTCATTTAGTTAAACATTTCCATTTTTTACTTCTATCTATTATTTATTCACACTTATACCATGGAAGACACATAATCATTCAGAAATGCACAAAAACTGCATTCTGCATTTGAGTTGGCATGTCTTTGAATGGCTGTATGTATCTTCCACACTAATTATTTTTAGTTTCAACACAGATCAAATCACTTGTCAGACAAGTACTTCTCTGAAATATTATTCAACTTCAGAAGTTTCATATTCTATTTCAATTTGTCCTGTCCTTCATTTAACCATCAATATTTATAGAGAAATTATTGCACAAAATATATATCAACTGTTATATTTTCCCCTTTAAGAATGATTAGAAGTACAGGGAGATAACTGCTGCTATTGGCATTTGCATACTAGGTTTTTTTTAGTGTGGTGGTGGTGGGGGAATCTATATTATTGTTTAAGTTTTTAAACTCAGTATTTCAGTCAGAATCAGTCCATTGCATCCTTAAGTAGCTACACTGTTCTCAATGATTTAAGATCAATGAAAGAATAATTTCTGCCCCAACTTTCATGAAATCTGATTCTCAACTCGGTTGTGAAACTACATTTCTTCCTTATTTACTTTTTTTTTTTGGTTGATTTTTAATGGAAAAATTTTAATTTTAAATAATGGATTTTAATTTTAGATACCTAATAAATTTAATTTAAATTCCCTAAGTTAAGTAATTTATTTATATTTTGGTGGTGGTTGAGGGGCAGTGCTTTTTGAGTTAAATAAATAAATAAATAACAAAAAAAATTTTGCTCTTTTTCAGATTTGTGGAGAAAGGAAACCTTGAGGTCCTTCTATTCACACTCCAAAGTAAGATGAGGGCAAACAACCAAAGACCCTATCTACCCAGAGAAGGAAAACTGATATCTGACATCAACAAAGCTTGGGACAAACTTGAGAAAGCTGAACATGAAAGAGAACTGGCTCTGCGTGAAGAACTGATCCGGTGAGTCAACTTTTTTTACATGCTTAATGGGGAAATAATTTTGTAATTAGGATGCACTTTCAATTGCTCACCATCGTAATGAATAATGATGGCCAATGAGTTTGTGATGGTGAAATGGTCAGAATATTGACCATTGTCTAAGGAGTAAAACTAATAGCTTTCTTAGACCAAACTTGGCACATTAAAATACTGTAGCTTCATCTTATAGCATCTGTCATGTAATTTCTTTTCTGTCTGCAACAAATATTTCAAAACAGTTTATAAAAAAAAAAATAGAGAATTGTAAAAAAAATTTCAATTATTATATCATCAATTGATAATTTATATTTATGTGGATGACACACAAAGCAGTGGTGTAAAATATGTTTGGGACAAGGAAGTTAGGCTTTCCAGTTGCCCCACTGGATATCTGATCAGAAATGCTTGCAATGCACCCACCACTCCATATTCTGAACTGACATTAGTGTGTTTGCACACCTAAAACAAGAATTTTTCTCCATAGCAGACCAGTCAAAATGCCTTTTGACAAGTCAGCTATGTCCCAAATATATTCAGTCTTGTTCTGAAGTTTGTTTAATTTGAATTTATTTTAAATCAAATATTTATTTCCAATATTTCTTTTCTATTGTTCTAACATCAA
This sequence comes from Octopus insularis, assembly GCA_029874955.1. Taxonomy (NCBI): domain Eukaryota; kingdom Metazoa; phylum Mollusca; class Cephalopoda; order Octopoda; family Octopodidae; genus Octopus; species Octopus insularis. Next base: position 7,816 of record JARUKP010000554.1, on the reverse strand, counting down.
ATTTATTGTTGCTGTTATTGTACTTAAACACTTGTATTCATTTTGTAAATTCTTTTACAGACAAGAAAAACTCGAGCAGTTGGCTGCCCGATTCAATCGTAAAGCTGGCATGCGAGAAGTTTGGCTCAGTGAGAACCAACGGTTGGTATCTCAGGACAATTTCGGCCATGACCTTGCTGCTGTTGAGGCTGCTACCAAGAAACATGAAGCAATTGAGACTGACATTAACGCATATGAAGAACGCGTCCAAGCAGTTATTGCTGTGTCAAATGAATTGCAACAGGAAAATTACCATGACATCAATAGAATTGCAGCAAGGTATTTCATGATTTTTTTTTTTTTATTGAAACTTTACCTTCCTGGAGAATTTTTTAAAGGTTTCTATCCTGTTAAGACAATAGTCTGAAATTAGAATTCAATAAGATTTATCTGTAATATGTACAATTAAATGTATCTCAAACCTATTGTGTTGTTTGTTTTTCAGAAAAGACAATGTTCTGAGTCTGTGGAACTATCTTTTGGAATTACTACGAGCACGTCGTATGAGACTTGAACTTTCTCTGAACTTACAAAAGATCTTCCAAGAGATGCTTTACATTCTTGATTGGATGGAAGAAATTAAGGTAAATACACTTATGAAATCCAATAAACACTACATTGTCTTTTAAAGGTTTCAAGAATTTCATTGAAAACTATAAATTGTATGTTTACAGTAAGGTTCCATCTCATATTTTGCTTCTTAGTTATTGGGCCAGTATTTGTCGCATTAGTTCCATTATCCATTTTCAATCCACTGCTGGTTGTAGGCCAGCCTAACCCCTCTGGCCAATTGTAAGTTGGATTGAGTGTTCATGTGGTCAAGTGATTATTATTGGCCGTCAGCACTCAACTGGGATGTGAACTCATGATGCAAAGAATCGTAATATGTACCACAAAGCATTTCATCCAAACTAACAATTTCATTAATTTTCCACCTTGGAGTGCTCCTGCATTTATCAATCTTGAATGGGTGAAAGGCAAGTTGACTAAAGTGGGATTTGAACAAATACCACAAGGTATTTTCTGTTTTGATATTCTAACAACTTGGCTGACTCACTGACTCATTTATATCGGTTCTGTCATGAGCCCCAGGACTCATAAAGCCAGAGCTTTCCATGGAATATGCCACTGAGATTATACCAACCTGGACAGGATACCAGTCCATTAAGTTCTCAGCTATTGTTGGAACTCACTCACAGTGGAGTGAACTGGAGTAATGTGAAATGAAGTGTTTTGCACTGGGAATCGAAACCACAATCTTAGGATCACAAGTACAAGACCCTTACCACTAAACCACATACTCTCCTATTTATAATTAGTATTTTATTTTAAATCTTAGTTTGGAAATATTTTTTTTTTATCCCTTTTCACTTGAAAATGATTTTTGCTAATTTATTGCTGATTTCTTTTGTTTAGGCCCGACTTATGTCTTCAGACTATGGTAAACATCTGATGGGAGTCGAAGACTTGTTGCAAAAGCACAGTTTGTTGGAGGCTGACATTAATGTAGTCGGAGACAGAGTCAAGACTGTAAATTCCCAGGCTCAGAGATTTGCTGAAGGTGACTTCGTAGATGTTGGAGGTAGGAACATAACATTTGTAAATAAAGTACCCTCATCGTCATCACTATTTAACATTCACTTTTCCATGCTTGCATGAGTCGTACAAAACTTTGTTGGGGCAGATTTTCTATGGCCAGATGCCCTTCTGATGACCAGACATGCTGTTTTACAGAAGACTGGAAAATAAGAATGTCACATCTCTTATGACATTGATGTTTATTTACAATTACCAATTGAAAAGAGTGCTCACACACATACATACAACAGGCTTTTTCTAGTTTCTACCAAATCCACTCAAGGCTTTGCTTGGCCTGAGACTATACTAGAAAACATTTGCCTTAGGTTCCATACAGGGAGGTTGAACCTGAGATCACATGGTTATGAAACGAATTAAAATTGAATATGGGTAAAATTTAAGCATAAAATTTGTTAGCATTTTATTGAAATTTTATTGTAAAAATATTTAATAATAGGACAATATTAGAGATAGTCTGTCAGTTTATATTTTACAGTTGATTCTTTGTTTCTTCATTGAAAAAGTTGTAAAGTTGATTCCCCAGTTTTATATTATGATTTTTTTTTTTTCCTTTGTGATTTCAGCGGAGTACAGGCCCTGCAAACCAGAAGTTATTGTGGAAAGAATGTCAACACTTGAGACAGCTTTCACTGAACTTAAACAACTGTCAGCTGAACGCAGGGCTCGCCTTGAAGAGTCACGCAAATTATGGCAGTTCTACTGGGATATGGCAGACGAGGAAGGCTGGGTGAAAGAGAAAGAGCAGTTGATGTCTTCTCCTGATCTGGGACATGATTTAACTAGTGTACACCTCCTACTGAATAAACATAAAGTAAGTCTAGAAGATAATTTATGTAAAAGTATTTATTTGTATATGCATATATATGTCAGTAAATAGTGGGAATGTGTTAACCGCACGTGGAGAAATAATAGGAAAATGAAAAAGGGCAGAATGCTAAACTGTAAGCATATTTTAATAAAGATTTCTAACCTGTTTTCATTGCGAAAAGCAAATTATCAAGAAGGAGGAGAATGAAAATGTTTTTTACAAAGAAGTACAAAATGAAGAAAATAATATATAAAACAATAATATATAAAAAAAAATAATAAATATACCCATATATTATATTGTCTTTGAGCTTTTGAAGTTCAATAGTAGTTCAATAGTAGTTCATGTATATACTGGTAGGGAAAATATACATACATACATACATACATACACACACACATACATATGTGTCCTTGCATGTGAGTGTGTGTGTGCGGGGAGAGGGGGTTAATGGGGTTTTTTTTAGATTTTTCACACCGTTTTGACAACCGGTATATGTTTTGTTCTTATGTCACTCTGACTTAGTGGCTTGGTATTAAAAGAAACTGATAGAAATAAATACCTCCAAAATACTCGAGAGTACTAGCGTCGCTTCGAGCGACTAAAAACAAAAAAAAACTCTTCTTCGATTTGTTGCCCCAGCATGACCGCAACCCAATAACAGAAACAAGCAAAAAAAAAACGAATGAATTTGTGGCGGACGTGACTGTAACGAACACTTCACAAAGATATTTCCCCGCCAGAGTGATTTGCATTTGCCGAATTAATCAATCAATATTAATTAGGTGATTGATACATCATACTGCAGATATTAAAGATGTATAAAAACAAACAAAAATAAATATGATCAAAACAACAAAATACAAAGCAGGCGTCTTATGATGAGTGTGTGCATACGTTTGTGTGTGTATGTGTGTGTGCATATATGTATGCTTATATGTATATATGAATGTATATATGTGTCTGTATGGGTGTGCAAGTCACAATTATTCTTTGGAAGCCATAGCGTATGCTACCATACCACAGATATCTCAAATATTTAATGATATAGTAAAAATAAATGCTTTAAAATATAATTCAATGAAGTTATTCTTTTACAAAGAATGTCGTCGCAATTCGCTAAACACAATGGCCTCTTTGCAGGACGAGAATATTTTTCAGTTATTATGATTAAAACATATAAAATTTAATTACACAAAACAATGTAAAAAAAACTGAAACCATATTGAATCGCTTCAGTATTTTGTACATAGCATCTTGATTAGAATCTTTGATGGGTACAGTACGCTATAGGTTATAAAACGTGTGTGTTGGATCTGAGATGACTAGTCTCATTAGTCTATCCCTTGATCTGGTGCTTTCGCTTATATGTGTCTTATCCACAGCCAAATTCTACACCAACAATGAAAGATTTAGTATCTTCAAAATTTTAGCAAATTCACTCGAAAATATGTCACAAGCAGATAACTTGTGCTTTTAATATATAAATCAATTACAAATTATCTCTCGCTTCGGCATATCTCGTGATAATTCATTTTAGTAACTGTGTAACTGTGGGGTTCAATATTATAAATTGAAAAATAATAATGATGGCTTGGCTGTGTGATAAGAAGCTTGCTTCCCAACCTCATGATTCCGTTTTCACTCCTGCGTAGCACTTTGGACAAGAATCTTCTGCTTATTGCTTCGGGCCGATCAAAGCCTTGTGAGGAGAATTGATAGACGGAAACTTAAAGAAGCCTGGGTGTGTGTGTGTATCATGTAAGACTAGAGATGGGAGCAATGACTTCCCTCGCAAATACTAATCAGACACTGACAGTGTGTCGTTGGCCAGCTGGAGGAGATGTCTTTCTAGGGATAAAAACAACAGTAACACCGTCCTCTATAGGACCGCCACATTTAGTTGGCAAATATATTTTATGATTCTGTGCTGTTACTGTTTATTTCTCGCTCAGGGATTTAATATAACTTACCCCTCTCTTTACGAGATCAGCGTCAGTTTGTTGCTAGAAAAGGCATATAGTATTTTGCGAGTGGAATGAGTTCTTTATCACTAGCCAGTGATTAACACACACTGAGGACGGGTAACCATCTAGAAACCAGGGTCTTTGTGTATCACGTAAGGCTAGAGATTGGAGCGATGACTTTTCTCACAAATATTAATCGGACACAGACTATATGTCGTTGGCCAGCTGGAGGAGAAACCTTGCTGGGGCTATTAAAAACAGTAACACCACCCTCTATGGGACCGCCACATTTAGTTGGCAAATATATTTTATATATCTATATAGATATTTATGTATGTATTATATATGTATGCATGTATGTCTGCGTGTCTTTGTGTCTGTGTTTGTCAACCTTAGCTGCTTGGTGACCAGCGTTGGTGTATTTACGTTCCTGTAACTAAGCATTTCGGCAAATGAGACGGGTAGAATCAGTACCAGGCTTTAAAAATGTAAGTACTGAATTAAATTCCTTCGACTAAAAATTCTTCAAAGCGTAGCCCCAGCATGGCCGCATTCTAATGAATGAAACACGTAAAAGGTGAAGGATAAGAGATAGACATATTTTCTCTGGAAACATTTAAATGCAGAATATGCAAACGCTATTTATCTTTTCTGTGGCATTGTAGATATTTCTGAATAATCTCTGCGGACTATAATCATAATTTCAATTATACTTGTATGAGGAGCCTCGACGAACAGAATTTACGACGACTAACTTGAGAATAGAGTCTTTAGATAAAGAAAGGCATATCAATTGTTATTCTATTGCATAGAGTTTAGAAATTAGTGATCAATGAATGGGATTCTTATAAAAAGCATTGGTATCATTTCAGTACTCCATAGAAGGTTATACATGGCTTACAATAAACGTCGCTGTAAACGATGGGCATATTCCGAAGCTTCTTTTGTGTAATTCTTGGCAAGTTTGTAAGCACGTGTGATGTGTGTGTTTTTCTCGCTTTGTTAGAATAATATTTGCGTTGGCGAATATTTGAAAACTTGGTTGATACTAGGAGTGAAAGACAGTTGTGAAAGGAATATTTTGAACTTCTTCCTTTGTACTGGAACGTATGAAGATAAAACTGTTGATTGAGAAAACGTATAATCAATAAAGAGCTGGAATAATCAGATGCTTTGTATAAACACGTTCCTTAAAGCGAAAGACGATTTGATTATCACGCTGGAATGCAAATATATAATTAACCTGAATTTTAGAAACATACATTGATTAAATTTTAGGTTAAAAATTCAAGAAGTGGCTTTTCATTTTCAGACAATGGATGTCAAGTTAACTACAAAACCTTCGAATTATAAATTATCATCAAATTACCCTTGTGTATATCCATGTGTTCGTATATATGTGATGGTGGTGGTGGTGGGGTAAATGTGTGTGTAAGCAATTGAGATACTAATCATTAGTATGACTGCTATTATAAATCTCATTTTATCTGCTGACAACCATGAAACCACTGTTCTATTGTTATACTCAACATGTAACTTTAATGGTAACATTTTCAAGTTGTGTCTTTTTACTGTCCGTTTTAAAGAAGAAAAAAAATGTCACTGACTCCGTTATCTATTGTTGAATTGCTATGACTACTGTCAAGTGGTTAACAAAATGATTGGTTTTAAATGGAGAATATTACGGGAAGTAATAAATTAGAAAACACTGTATACTTGATAAGGATCAAATTTAGACCAGAAATTGTCTGAAAGAATATTTCATATATCTGACAAATAAAAATTGTTCACTGTGAAATATTTCTTCCTGTTGCACCAGAGGAAGTAATAAACCTGCAATTCTTTACACCCTTCCATGTATTTATGAGGTTAAACATTGTTACATTTGCGGTCATGCAACACAGTTCCAGTGGTGTTAGTTTGCTTTAAAATATTCATTATATTAATACAATCTATATAAGTGTATACATATATAAAAGTGAAGCTGTTTACAAGCGATCGACTTGGAGACCGAATTATTTCTGCTTCTCTGACTCCAATAACTATAAACATATGTAGTAATCAAGTTAAATCCTACATGATATCTAATCAATAAGCTGATATTCACTGTTTATACATGGACAGCATAAAAAACAAGTACTCTCTTTCTCCTGCTATCTTGCTTATTTAGAGCGGTCAACATTTGTATGCTGGCTTTATATGTAATCTATCAAAATCTTACAACTACTTGGTTTAATAACCATCAGAGTATTATATGGCCTGGTTAATATGACTTTCGTATGTGACGAGAGTTGAAGAGCTGAAAGTGTTTGACTATTTTCGTTCAATAACGCAATTTCTATTCCAGTTGGATGGTATCTCATCTCATATAAAAGTAATGACCTTGGGAAAAAATCAACAGCGAGATAATTTTCCTCTTCGACGACATAAAATGTTTCTGTGTCTAATCAAAATATACAGATTACTAATATGTTTGCCAGTAGTGAAGTTATATATTCGTTGGTTTTACTGTTCATTAAATTAACAACTGAATACAATTTCTTTTAGTCGAAAAAAGTAATGCACGTTTCTTATCGAAAGAAAATGGAGAACCGGAAGTTGCGATATTGATGCATTTCTCAAACAATGAAATGTGTCGTATATTTTTGCATGATTTTTTACGTTGTCATTTGTGTTCACAAAAGATTACTCGGAATCAACCCTTAGATATTACTGTTTTATTGCTTATTTATTTATTTATTTGTTTTCTTCTCTAGATCAATCATGTTAAGAGAAAAGGCAATGCGGTGATTGTTTCTTTCTGTTGATTGCAATTATTGAAATAAGGTAAAAATTGCTTAGCTAATTTCCGTATTCTAATGTGAAACTGTTTTACTTTGCTTATAAAAAAAAAAAGGCGTGAACACGTAAACAGCACATTAATCTCAAACTTTACTGATGTTTTCGAATCCATTCCATTATCTATTGCACTCACCACGACAGAAAACATAAAAGGCAATGTGTATCTCGTCGGTCAAGCTCGTAAAAGGAAACTAAAACAACAAACGGAGCAGGAGTGGGTGATAGTTAGAGATGCTGAATGCAGGCGAACAGTTGGAAAAGGCTTTGATCAGAAATCACCGGTATTTAATCCAAATAAAACTGAAAATTTTTATGATTAATTGTATTTGGTTTGAATTTCACACAATCATATACACATATAAACATATATGTGAAATTAAATATTAAACTCCTCTGTTTTTCAAAATATTATCGTTCACATAACATTTATATATTTACATATATGTGTGTGTATCTATATATATATATGTGTGTGTGCGTGTGTGTGTGTGTGCATGTGTGTGTGTGTGTGCGTGTGTGTGTGTGTGTGTGTGTGTGTGTGTGTGTGTGTGTGTGTGTGTGT
>JARUKP010000553.1:0-11193 GCA_029874955.1 Octopus insularis | reverse complement strand
CTCATCATTGCTATTTAGGAATCCTTTAACTCTCCCAACGGACAGAATTTAATCTGGTTTTTAAATAAATGTGAAGGCATGCTTTAGCGGTCTAATCATTTTAGCATATCTAATCGTTCAGATCACCTGTGAACTAAACCCCCATACTATGTGTGTATATATATATATATATATATATATATATATATATATATATATATACATGTATGTGTGTGTATTTTTGTGTCTGTGTTTGTCTCCCTGCCATCACTTGAGAACTAATGTTGGTGTGTTTATGTCCCTGTAACTTAGCAGCTCGGCAAAAAGGACCAATAGAATAAGTACTATGCTTACAAAACAAATAATAATAAGTGGCAGGGTCAAATTCTTTGACTAAAAAACCCTTGAGGGCGGTGCTCCAGCATGGCCACAGTCAACTGACTGAAACAAGTAAAACAATAAAAGAAATATACACCAAGATTGAAAGATTAAAAAGATTAGGTGAAATAGTCATGGCTGGAATGCCACTGATCAAATGTCTACTCAACGAACACCCACCCTGGGCTAATCAACAACAATAATAATTTACTAATTTGAATCCTTGTTTCACTCATTGGACTGTGGCCATGCTGGGGCACCACCTTGAAGGGTTTGCTCAAAGAAAGCAACCCCAGTATTTCTTTTTTTTAAAAAAAAATAGTATTTATCCTATCAAACCCTTTTTTGCCAAGTCGCTAAGTTTTGGGAATGCAAATAAACCAACATTGGTGGTCAAGTAACACACACACACACAAACACACATGAAGCCATGTGGCTTTGGGGTTGGAATATTCAGCCCATGCTCTTAAGATTGTGAGTTCAACTCCCAGCTGTGCATCATGTCCTTGAGCAAGACACTGTATTTCACATTGCACCTGTCCAATCAGCTGGCAAACAGAAGTAGTACCTGTAATTCAATGGGGCCAGTCTTGTCGCATTCTATGTCACACTGAATCTCCCTGAGGGTACGCATGTCTGTGGAGTACTCAGCCAATTTCACAAGCAGGCTGTTCCATTGATCGGATCAACTGGAGCCCTCGTTATCATAACCAACGGAGAACATGACAAATTACTACATAAAGAAGAGCCAATTACACGTTGTTGTTGTTGTTGTTTGCTGCTTCTCGAGCCATGCCTGGTTTCAATGGTGTATAGGTTCCCCACCTGGACAGGACGCCAGTCCATCATAGGTGAGCTGTTAGATGCAGGAGGAAAGAATGAGAGAAAGTTGTGACAAAGGAGTCAGCAAAGGTTCACCATTTCCTTCTGCCAGAACCCCATGGAGCTTAGGTGTTTACCTCACAAACACACACATCGCCCAGACTGAGATTTGAACCCACGATCTCTCAACTGCAAGTCCACTGCTCTAGTCACTAGGCCATACATCTCCACAAACTACACATTACAAACCTAAATATATAATATTTAGAATACTAAATGGCAAGGGAATGGCTGGAATAGTTTTCATAATATATCTGTTCATTGAGAGCTTACTCGGGGTTAAGAAACAACAGCCCTGTAAAAGTCTTTTGCAGTATCTGTTTCTTTAGGCTTCACATGTTGCATACCAAGCTTTTGAAATCCAATTTTTCACTCTGTACGTCCTTCTTGCCTTATGGTTTAATATTCTGTCATATGATGTGGATTGCATTAAGTTAAGAGAGATGAAAGGCAAGTTGGGAAGAAATCCAATCTATATAGAGAAGAACGCATAAGAAACTGATATGGCTTCATCATAAATATTAACATTCCATGCAAAGGCACACAAAGCCGGTGAAATTCTTTCAAATACAAAGACAATTTACCAAATGTGATTGAGGAATAGCTTATGGTTGGGAAATATCAATAATACTTTTAATGCATCGAGAAATATCCAACAGCACCAAAAATATAGGTTATTGTTGTTGGTTTTTAATCTTGAGATCAGCCCTGATCCAGCAAACCTAAGATTAAAGTTAGTCCAGCTATGACCATCGCATCGTTTTGTTTGTCAAACATAGTGTATCTAGGATTACATTATCCAATGTCCCCTAGCCTGTTTTATTCAATAAGGTACAATATTAGGGATTTCTTAGCACTGAGGGGTGAAACATACTGCTCACAAGATAGATCCTACCTACAGAAATGTTTAGTTTGAGACCCCTGATTCAGTTTTATGAAATAGATTTTCACTATTTCTTTGGTTTTTTTTTTCTTTCTCATTTTTAAGCATTCTGTAAAATATATAAAGCTAAATATTACAAGCATGTTCCCAGAGTCAACGCCTGACTAAATCCATAATTAATATGGATTCCAATTAATCAAATAAGTACACCCAGAGGAATCCTGTTATCTCAACAAATGAAAAAGATTATGAATCCATATGATGACATGTGACCTATTTCCCCTTCACTTTGTCAACCTCCAAAGGACAAGCCAAATGGATATTTGGGGTTTTTTTGTATAATTTTCATTCATTTATTTTTTTGCTTTTTTCTCCAAATTTGTGTGTGTATTTGCCCCACAGGATTCTAGTAGCATAACTGATGTTGACAAATTTTGCAGTAGAGAAACTGCAAGCTTTCTGTCAAGCATTACTCTTCTAAAGAACTGCAGGTATTCATTTGGAAAATTCTTATCAGTTCTCACTCAAAGGACATTTATTCAATAAGACTATACACCCTCATATGGAAGAATTTTTTTTTTCCCCACCATGCACATCACTACATACAATTTTTGCAAACACCTCGTATCTTTCTTTCATTTATTCTGAATAAAGTTGTCATAATGCATACTGACCCCCTTCATCCATTTTTTTTTTTTTTTTTTTGGATCTACACCATGAATAAGGTTTTTAAAAATAACTGTACCTATCCAGCCGACAGGATCTAGTTTCTGCTTGAATCCAACCCACAAAACCAAACAAGTTAGACATCCCTGCATTACCAGTTGAATGACTAAACAGAAGGTTCCCTTATTGGCTCGCAAAACTCTATGAAGATAAACCAACCGTAAATTTCTCTAATGACATGATTTTAGTTTCTCTGAAGCAGAATAGCAAACAGTTTTTTTGTGTGAGATGAAATACAGTCAGGTACACCTGAGTAGTAACAATATTTTACAGGTATGATACCCAGCAGATCTAAAAACACAGAACAGCGAGGTTATGGTAAAGTAGTCAACCTTGGTTCTTAATGGTCAAAATCAGTAGTTCTCAACAAGGGTCCATGTGGCCCTAGAGTGTCCACATGATCCTTGGGGGTCCATATAAGATTTTGATCTTAAAATTTATCTGCAATAATTTGGTTACATTTCTTCATTTTACAAAATATATTAACAATATTTTATGTACAGTTTCTAATAATATTTGATTATGAAAATAGTAATAAAATTTTAGGCATAGAATGGGTTATTAGGGTCCACTTGAATAAAATAGGAATCAAAAGGGCCCATAGGTAGAAAATGGTTAAGAATCACAAGTCTAAACCAAACTTCTAAGAAAGGAACCAAAACACCATGTAGAGTCACTTAACCATTTCGTTACCAACCCAACTGAAACTGCCTCTAGCTCTGTAGTACAAATGTCTTGTTTTCATAAGTTCCAAATTAAAATCTTCCACCAAAACTTAGTCACAATTTATGTTCCTAACACTTTCTGAATGATAACTAAGTTATTTTACTAAATTCTTTGTTATATTTAAAATAAATTGAAAGAAACACTGAGCATCTCAACAGAAATATAGTAACAAAATGGTTAAAATATATAATAAAGAAACAATTCTTAACCCTTTTCTTTACCAACCTGGTTGAAACTGGCTCTGAGTACAAATGTCTTGTTTTCATAAGTTCCAAATTAAAATCTTCCACCAAACCTTTAGTCACAATTTATGTTCCTAACACTAGCTGAATGATAACTAGGTTATTTTACTAAATTCTTTGTTATATTTAAAATTAATTGAAAGAAACACAGAGAATTCAGTTGTTAAACATAAATAAATCTTGGAATTAAATGGTTTTATTTTACTGTCAGGTCAGGGAACTTTTGGCCAACCCTATATATCTATGTGTGTGTGTCTGTGTTTGTCACCCATAACCACTTGACAACCGGTGTTGGTGTGTTTATGTCCCTGTAGTTTGGCAAAAGACACCGATAGAATAAGCATGATGCTTAACAGAAAATAAGTACTGGAGTTGATTTGTTTGACTAAAAATTCATGGCAGTGCCCCAGTATGGCCGCAGTCTACTTTAAAAATAACAACAAAAAAAATTCATGGCGGTGCCCCAGTATGGCCACTGTCTACTTTAAAAATAACAACAAAAAAAAATATTTTCTATAATAGAGGCACAGGTGTGGCTGTGTGGTAAGAAGCTTGCTTCCCAACCAATTCATGGCGGTGCCCCAGTATGGCCGCAGTCTAATGACTGAATCAGGTAAAAGATAAAAGATAAATGATGTCAATTTTTATAATAATCTGACCACAAGTGAATGAATACACTATAAGCATTTCAGTAAACAGAGCATCTTTTTAGGCATCAGCTTTTCAGTCATTACAGAACTGAGGTTTTGACATAGAAAACTTTCAGAAAGATGTCAAAAGGAATTAATTGATATAGGATAAAGTTTGAAACAGTCTCTCTGATGAGGTGCACAGAGTTGAATCAAATAACATGCCAAGCAATTAATACTCTCAAGCAACAAAATAAGATGTTGTAAGCAAGAGACATTTGTTCATTATTAACGAATATAAGGTGACCAACGTGGAACAGATGTACTTGTTTTGACAAGATGCAATATAAATGAGCAGAAGTCTTTCCTCCCACTCCATCTCTTTTCTCAATTTCATAACTGTCTGGAAGATAATGAGAAAGAGACGAAGAGAGATGAAACGAAACTTGTGCGTTGCATAAGCACAACAGATTTGAAACAGCAATAAAATAAATGTAACAATTACAGGAAATGTGTCAGGATGTAATTTCAGCTTACATATTTAACAACCCTGTTAAGAGGTTAAAATATGATGTAACTAAAAGCAAAGACATGTATATTATGAGTACGTGCATGTGTGTTTGTATATACAAGAGGGTGTGGTAAAGTTGCTGGCTTCGAGGGTATCATGAAAGGCCTGGTTGGAGGCCCAACCATCTGAGCTCTTTTACAGGGCTTAGAAAAACTGAAGGACTGCTGCAATAAGTATGTGAATCTGAGAAGGGAATATGTTGGATAAAATCATGATTAATTGATTCTCCTGTATTTTCTTTTACCCAAAGCCAAGAACTTTTCAGCACCCCCTCATACACACACACACACACACACACACACACACACACAATATAGGGAATGTAAGCAAATGTAGGTCATTTAAATTTTGCACCAATCTAGTCAACATGCAAACCACCATTTACTTCTTTCTTGAATGAACCACAACAAATCGCTTTTTCTCGGCTACAAGAAACAACAGTAACAACAACATTATCACTAACAACAACAACTACTACAGCTAAGACAGCAACAACAACAATAACTATAGGAATAGTATTTTTACTGCTTTAAAGTCAGCACTTTCATGATTTCATTTCTTTGTTGTGGGAATCAAAATTTCATAGCAGAAAACAAAGAATATCTCATTATATGATACTAGATGTTATCACATTATGCACTGTTACTGGAATAGCCAATAGGCAAGCTACTACATGGTCACTTAACTAGCTGGCAAAGCTGTCAAATCTTCCACTAAATCATATCATCACAGCCTTTTTACGTCCACTTTTCCATGCTTGCATGAGTCAGATGGAATTTGTTGAGGTAGATTTTTTTTTCTATGACCAGATTCCCTTCGTCATCAACCCTCACCTGCTGGCAAGAAAGGTAACTGATCTTCCTGCATTTCCTTTTACTCAAAGCCACAAACTTTTCAAAACCCCTTTGTGTGTGTGTGTATACATATATATATCTTGATGGGCTTCTTTTAGTTTCCTTTTAACAGATCTACCCACAAGCCTTTGATCAGCCTGGGGCCATACTAGAAGACATTTACCAAAGGTGCCATGCAGTGGTACTGAATCCAGAACTCCAGCCAAAAATCTCTTATCTTGTATCAAAATACATTACAGGACTATTAATGATTTTTAATATAATATGCTTCTTTACAGTGCATAAGCGACATCAGCTCCAACATTTTCCATTTTATTTAATAATTGATGTTTTTATTCAGCTGCCAATTGTAATTAGATAGCAGTGTTGGTTTCTCTCTATTCAATATGCCTGAAGGAAGTAGTTTGGTAGGAGCATCATTGCTTAAACTTGCCCTCCACCATTCCTATGTAATGTTTACTATTGATTGACCCATTTGAATTAGTAGAGGTAAGTATGACTTTATATGCTAAAGACTTGGTGTTGGAAGCTTAGTTCAGTGTACATGCTTCGGTGTCTTTGCCTAGGCATCCTGTTTCTATGGTCTTCACCATTTGTATATTAAGATGGTTTTCATTTCACAAGTGCAACATTATTCACTTTCAAACATCTGTTGAATTTTTTTATGTAGTGACGACAGTCATAGAAATGCTTATCTAGTAGTGCTTGGAAGCTTTGAGCTATGTTGGTTTTTACATCTAATGAGTATGGGGGTGTGAACAAGATAGGATAGTGGGGCCAGTTCTTATTTGGGGAACGGTGGTTAGGCACATGCAGAGATTTGTCTTTTGCACCACTATTTACTGAAGGACTACTGTAATATGAAATGGCTCTATCAAAAATATCTTTGACAGAATAGTGTTTAGAAATCCTTATGCTGATTTTTTTTAATAGATTTTTGACATATAATATTGCGTTTCAAAAAATATAATTAATGTAGGTCAATTAGTTAGTTGTAGGTGTATTTGTGTTAGTATCTAGGCCTGTGAAACCTTGTGAAATCGTAGTCATGGCCAATGCTGGTGTCATGTAAAAGCACCCTTTGAACATTGGACCCTCACAGAAGCAATGATAAGTGACCAAGACCTTTGGTGATATACTGTGCTTGAAAAGACCTGTCAAGCCAAGTGAAATCGTAGTCATGGCTGATGCCGGTGTCACATAAACTGGCACCTGTACCGGTGGCATGTCAAAAGTGACCATTACATTTTTGGAGTGGTTGGCATTAGAAAGGGCATCCAGATGTAGAAACCGTGCCACATCAGATTGGAACCTGGTGCAACTCTCCAGCTTACCAGTTTCAGTCAAACTGTCTAATCCATGCCAGCATGGAAAGCAAACGCTACATGATAATGATGATGATCTAAGCAGTTGCAATTTTTAGTTCAGCAGTGATGGTCACTTTTAAGCTTAGGCTGCCAAAAGAGCTTAGGAAGTTATCCCTAAATCTGTGTAACAAGTGCCCAGCAGCATGTGATGTGATAACTGATATTGGATTGCATAATCTCTAGGCAATCCAATATCAGAATTGATAGATAAATCTATTCATTAAAACATCTGGTATATACAGACTGGACATAATCACATATATTCACACTGTTGTAGGAGCCTACATTGATGATTATGATGATGATGATGGTCATCACTGTCATCATCAACATCATCATTATTTAACATCCACTTTTTCATGCTTTCGTGGGTTAGACAGAATTTGCTGAGGCAGATTTTCAACAGTCAGATACCCTTCTTGTCCCTCACCTGTTTTCAAGTAAGGTAATATTCCCCATGATCAGACATATTTTCACAGAAGACTGGAAACAAAGGACATTGCGACACCTATTTACAACTATCACATGGAAGTCAAGGCAAGGAGACAGTAACACATGCACACATACATTCATTTTTATGTCTTTTTTCCATGCAGTCATAGCTAAACAAATATACTATTGATGTACTGTTTTACAGTTGGATGTCTTTCCCATCACAAACCCTTACTTATGTTTCAATAAAGGGATCTTTTATTTCACATGTCTTGAAAAGCTGTGAAACAAGCAGATGATTGTTGACAGAAGTGATGACAACAAAATCACAGATAGCCAGTAACTTTTGTGGAACACAAATGTAAACAAAGACGTAGGCACATACATGCTCACGTATGTCCATGATGAATGTTAACTCTTGACCAACAAAGACCATTTCTTAAATTTACTTCATTCTAATCATACATACATACACACACACATACATACATACATACATACATACATACATACATACATACATACATACATACACACATACATGACAGCTATCAACTCATAGATGAGTGTGACCATCACTGACAAAGCAATGCCTGAGCAAAATTTTAGGCTCCATAAGGTTTGCACACCTCATACACTCCTCCACCATATTGACATGATCCAGTGACAAACCAAGGCAAGACATCTAGTGCTAATATGGATCACAGGTTCAAGAATGTGAGAACACTCTGATCTTAAGTGCAAAAGATTCTTAAAGTGTCCAATGCCAGCCATTCCTGTACATCTGATTTTACATCAGAGTGACCTTCTCCCAGAGATATTCTTTAGCAAAAGCTGAGAGGTACCTCACTCTCAGTGGTCTTCCAGCATGCCAGACACTAACCTGGAATTTATGAATGTCTATGGTATTGTGAGATAGTTGTCAAACCTACTCTGGGTTCATCTATCCTTTTTACAGGCCTTGTTTTTAGTCCTGGTGGATTTTCTAGCAATGTTCCTCACCAAGCTAGCTTGGTGGGGGTGCCAATTTAATTGCCAGTGACCCGAACATGCGACTGGTTGTACTAGATTCCATGTTAACAGCAAAACTCATGAGAATCCTGACAGATAGACAGACAGACAAACATTTGGTAACATGGTTTTATCGTACCACCAGCAGTAGAGTGGGTGCCTGTCAAGACTAAAGTCTCCTTTCTACAGTGTACCAGTTTTCATTCAGTTACTGTTCTCTAGTTGGATTACATTCACTATAAATGCAGGATCCACATGTCCTCCATGTAGTTAAAGCAGAACCCTTTAATAAACTATTGGGTTTGTTTGGATTACCCAACAACCTAGACAAGTTGCATCACTATGGCTGCATTTCCATGACTTTTGCAGTTTACCAGATAATAGTATGGTCAGGCACAGTGGGGCACAAGACTGCCTCTGATATGAGTGTGGGATGCTTATAGCGATGGTCTGAAGGTGATGGCTAGTTGAGAAGCTATCTTCATTGTACTAGGCTGGGAGGTGCGTTTAGTTATGAAGCTATTAGTTAAAAAAAATAATGAAGAGTGTCAGAAGAAAAATGTTTACAACTGTTTACAATAAATTTCTTTCCATTACATAAACAGTATAATTATTTATGTTCATAAATGAAGTCTTACCTGATCAACTGTACTACGAGTTTCAGCTTCACCTTGGTAAATAACTTTCCGGTTACTGGCCAAAGAAGAACCAAGGAAAAGACATGGCCATATATAGTGACTGATTATGCGACTTCTGTAATCTGAATTGATACTACGGCGATATCTGAATAGTAAATAAAATAGATTCAATAAATTATGAAAAACATTTTCAAATAACATTAAAATTAGAAAAAAAAACTTCTAATCATTTATTGTGGAGGTTATACAAAATCAACCAGCTCTACTATACAATATTAGTTAATGTAGTAGAGATAGAAAAGGCAGAAAGCAGGCTTGTTAGAATGAGCTTCATGTAACAGAACTAAATGCTTTTACATTTTTTAGGACACTACCATCTGGTAAACTGCAAAATTTTCATTTTGGGCTATTTTCTAATACAATCTGCAACTTTTTGAAAATTTTATGCAACTTTTATGAAAATGATCTGGTAATCCTGGCAGAGAGAGTGGGTTAGAAGTTGAAGTGTGTGGGTGATGTTGCTACTACACACACGTAAATATCTTATATGGTATACAAAAGAAAGCCAGTCCACAGGTTCACTTACTATCACACTTACTTCAACCACTATCTCACAGATGCAATGTTTCCTCTTTCCACCTGCTCTGCAATTATTACAATGAATTCTGCTTTTCTGAACAAGCTAGGAACAAAACCACTTTACTCTGGCCCACACAATACACTCATTCCATCACCGAAATTTTACTCTTAACGCTTGTTACAGTCATTCCTTTCCAGAGATGCAACCATTTGGAACACTAACTCAAGCTATGATTTTCATACAAATGTTCATGATGTATGTCAACTGCATCAATCTCACTAACTCCTATTTGTTATTTGTTAAGCATTGAACAAAATATTTGGTCAAACGTCAGTTCTACTCAAAATTTTTATGCCCAAAACCTTAAACTTTCTCTAGTCTGGGGTTTTCAATTTAATATTTTCTTAATCTCTGTGTTACCTTATTGTTATTATTTTTTTGCTAAATTGTAGGCTTAATTTGTGTTTTGAAATACAATCTGCAACTGCAATATCTGGGCTACAACAATTTTACATTCCTGCAATCGACTAAATTTTTAGATAGATTAAATTTTTTTTATTTATACAAGTCTTGTATTTTATTTCCTGTATATCAGGAATTTTCTTCTGTTATTCTTAATCATTACTATTCTTATACCACTCCATCAGCTACAATACAATAATAGTATGATATTGGACTGAGTTTATATTTCTAGATCTCTTAATATTTCTCAGAGCAACTCTATAAGTATTGGACTATTTTGATCAAATAACTATCAATTATATAGTGTTAATTAGATAGACACAATCTCTACTATGGATCTTTATGGATAATTAATCATTAATCACATGCTTAGTTGTAGTTATCTTAATAAATAGGATATCTTTTCCAAACAAGTGAAAATTTTACTGGTATGAAGAAACATACTTCACTGGATCAAAAACTGTTTCAATTCCAAGGTCAATGTCAATGGGAATAACCAGGCAAGCCATATTCCAGCCTAGTTTACATGCTTCACGGATAAATGACTGAATGACTGAAATACTGCAGCCAGTTGGGAGTAAGTAGTTTAAGGATGAATCCACATCTTCAATAACATCCTAAAAAATAATTTGATAAGTTTAATGGAATAACAAACATCGTAGACAGTCAGTGATTGTAGTAAGTATTAATGCAATTAACTGTCACACATTAATTGAAGTACATGAACGGAAGATGTAAAGTACTTGTAGAATGTTTAATTAATAAAGAGGAAAATATAAAAATAATATAAAAAAGAACAATTTATTATAAAAGAAATTCCATAATTAGATCTA
>JARUKP010000552.1:0-11196 GCA_029874955.1 Octopus insularis | reverse complement strand
CAAGTTTGGACTTAAAAATAGATAGAATATTTTGACTGGATATGGCCAGTTTAAAAGTTAAAGGGTTAAGATTTTAATTTTTTTAGAAGAACTTAACCCATCTTTAGAGACAGAAAAATATTGTTTATTCTCCATTAATTTTTGATTGACTTTAATGTTTGCTTATCATCGGATGTCTTATTCATGGATGTACCAGACAGGATTCGAACCAGTCAACTCTGGAGTGAAATACAGTTAAAATATTTGCATTTCAGCTACATTTAGTTTAAATTTAATCTCTGATAGCCATCAAATGTATATTTCCAACCAACACTCTGCCTCGTTTTCAAGTAAAATAATATTTTCCCCCTTGGATGTTTCCATGAAAGCCTGGAAATGGGGAACACTATTTGGATGGTGGTAACTCTTACTAACAACTTCTCATGCAATGCCAAGACCATCTTTAAAGCTTGGTTCCTTTATCCATACTTCAGCCTCTCAGTACTTGACATATTCCCATCTGCCTCCATCCCTCCCCCTGAGGACTCTTTGCCATTTTTGTTCTCGTCTTACAACTTACCTGGAAATTCACTTGTGCCAGTGGCACAGACAAAAGCACCATTGTAAGGTGGTTGGTTTTAGGAAGGACATCTGGCCATGGAAAACATCCCAGATTTGATGCTGGAGCTTGGCACAGCATTGTGGCCCTCTACTTCCTGTCAAACTGTCCAACCCATCCCAGCATGGAAAACAGATTTTAAATGATGATGATGATGATGATGATGATGATGATACACACATGCAAACATACACAATGGGCATCTGGAAAATCTGCTCCCAAGGCAGAAGACATTTGCCCAAGGTGTTGTGCATTGAGACTGAATATAGTGGAAAAGTCTGTGAAGATTTTAAAAATATACTTTATTTTCAAAATATATTCCAAAAATACACTTTATATTCTAAAATATGGTTTATATTCTCTCAAATAGAAAACAGGAAAAAAAAAGTGATTTTTCAAACAAAATTTTCAAAAGTCTTCAGTACAATTTCCATCAAAATAACAGAAACACTCTGTCATCTGCATGACTTTGTCAACATGTATTTATATTTGCTAAGATACCAAATTGCTATCTTGCCTATTTGGCAAGACATCAAACAGCTACCTTACCAATTTGACTAGATACCTAATTCACAGCTTACCAATTTGGCAGGACATCAAATTGGGATCAAACCAGTTCTAAAAGATGACAAATTGGTAACAAATATTGGCACAAAAAAAGACTGAAATATTCCTTTGTGATGGAACTGCATTAAAGAAGGAAACATGTACAAGGTGTGACCTTAGTTGGCAAAAATGTCGCCCATTGGCAGCCAAATGTTCTTGCATTGAATGGAATGGTAAAGAAATTCTTCTCCGTGGCCTTGCTCAGGGTCAGTCCAATCTCGTGGCTGGCCATAATTCACAAAGGTTCTCTTGCAGTTTATTGCTGAAGTGAATTCAACAAATGCTGATCCTTCAGCAGTTCCGAAATACCACATGGCTTGAACGTTGTGGTGCTCTGTGAGGTATTTGGTAATGTGGTCTCTGTTACCAGACAGCAAATTAATGACTCCAGCAGGAACGTCTGATGTGTCAAATATCTGTAGAAAGAGATCGAAAAAAGGTTAAAAATAAAAATCACGACATAAAAAAGCCCTCACTACACACTTATGAAAGCCCTCATGATACTCAGGATGCCCTCAACACATAGTAAAAATAGCCTTCACAACCCTCTCATGAAAGTCCTCCACACACACTTAAGTCCTCAACATTTCACCCCCCCCCACCAAAATCCACACCTCACATTCAAAAGCCCTCACATCTGCATTAAACAGCTGCAAATTCCAATTCTTGAAGCCAAAGTGAATAAATACATGTAAAATTGTGAAGACAGGTTACCTGGTACATGTTCATAGCAGACAGGGGATATTTCTCACTTGGGACAATGACTGTGACATTACCCCGGGCAAAAGCGGGAGCAAACAGGGATACAAAACTAAGCAGTGGATTCTCATCAGGGCAGGCAATTCCCACAACACCAACGGCTTGGTGGATTTTAACGGTCAAACCATAGAGAGTAGTTTCCTGGAAGAAGAAGAAGAAGAATGATTTCAAATTATGGTACAAGGCCAGCGATTTTGGGGGAAGGGGTAAGTCAACTAGTCCTTATTTTATTGACCCCCAAAAGGATGAAAGGCAAAGTCAACCAAGAATGGCATTTGACCGAACGAAATGCTGCTAAGCATTTTGTCCAGCATGCTAATGATGCTGCCACCTTGATCTTGATGATGATGATGATGGTTTCAAATTTTGGCTGAAGGCTAACAGTTTTATAGGAGGTTGTTAGTCAATTACATTGATCCCAGCACTATTCCATTGACCCTGGAGGGATGAAAGACAAAAATGATTTTGGTGAGGTTTGAACTCAAAACAAAAAGGGCTGAAACTAAATATAGCAATGGGTCAGCTTAGTTGCAAGAATACAAATTAGATTTCCACTCCAAGGATAATGACCCCCCCCCTCTCCCTGTCCAAACCATTTATCTCAGGGGCCTCAGAAAAGGGTAACAAGACTGGTCCTTCCTCTTCTGACTAAGCTGTAAACTAATTTTAAAATTCAGGGCCAACTTAGGGGACTAAACAACAAAAACAACCACAATAAACAGGTCCAACAAATACAACTGAGATTCTTACCTGCACGGTTCCACCATATTTGTCGCAGTAGGCTGCCCAGTGAAACAACCGTTCTATGGACAACTGAACTTCATTGAGACAATCACTCATCTCTCGACCGGTCATTTCATGTAAAAGTTGAGCATTCTCGTCACAGCGAGCACCTAGGTTCTCGGCAATGTAATACATGATCTGTGAGCGTAGACGTGAGGTCTTGTTGGCCCAGCTGAAAGAAAACCCAACATGAGTATTCAAGAACAATTACACACACACACACACTAAAATATTAACATTAAGGACACTGAAATTAAAGGCTTTGGAACTCCCTAAGAAGGGCAATCTGTTGACCCTTCCAGTTAATGATTCTTTATTTTCTTCCCCTCAAACCAGACCAGATAGATCACTTAGATATTGCTCAACCCTAGATGCAGCGAGGCAGATAAAAATGCAAAAACTGAACAATACCCAGGGGCAGCTTTCTGTGCAGCTTCCACGGCATTGCGGACATCCTTGCGGTTGCTCTCTGGAACCACACCGACCATTTTCCCTGAGTCACTGAAGATGGTGCGAGAGGCCTGACCATCTGGACGCTTCTGACCTCCTCCGTAATACAGCTTGTAAGTTCTGTCAACACTGAAAACAAATAAAAAGAATATTTGATTTAAAAGGAGAACAAAAACAAATTAATAAACAAAGAAATAAAACAATGTTTATGTGTCAGAGAAAGGGCCCTCGGTGAACCCTCACAACTCACCTTTAATGGCTGATTAAATTGCCCTCAATGAACCCTCACAACTCACCTTCAATGAATTGAAAGGAGATATTCCTGTGTGAAACTTTCCCAAATGAACAGAAAAACTGAAAACCCGCAAATTACTTTTCCATCATTGAGTACAAATAATAAAACAGACAGGTTTCTAAACATGATGCAGGATTCGTCACTTTGAAGTTGTTGAAACAATTGTAAACTATGGAATAAAAATAATATTGCAGATTCCAAGCTTCAACTTTGTACAGAACTGTTTTATTTCTTGGACATGTCAGGTCTTGAAGCAAATAAAGCTATAAGCAAGAGTGTAGATATTAGGTTGAAAAACCCCTCTTTTGGATATCAAAAAAAAAAAAAAAATCAAAGGCTGTTTGGGGGGCTTGAACCCAAAACTTTTGCAGACGTGATAGATGTTCTACCACAGGACCAAAGCAATCCTTCAAATTTCTTTATCCATTTTAGAAACTTTATTCTTTATTATTTATCTTTTACTAGTTTCAGTCATTAGACTCTAGCCATGCTGGAGCCTTATCGTAAAGAATTTTAGTTGAAGGAATTGACCTCGGGGTTTATTTTTTTTTTAAAACCTGGTACTTAATCTTTAGGTCTCTTTTGCCAAACCATAAATTACAGGGACATACCAATGCCAGTTGTCAACTGGTGGTGGGGCACAAACGCATACAGACAGACACACACACACACACATATATGACAGGCTTCTTTCAGTTTCCAGTTACCAAATCCATTCACAAGGCTTTAGTCAGCCTTGGGCTATAGAAGACATTTGCCTGAGGTGGCACACAATGGGACTGAACCAGGAACCATGTGGTTGGGAAGCAAACTCCTTACCCCTGACATATCCTTCATATTTACACTCTTATCTTTAACCTGATTTGCTTCAAATTCCATCATTCCAACAAAGAATTGCTTGACATTCTCTCAAAGAATTTCTTCATACCTTGGTGCTGTTGTAGGATCAGTGTTGGGTGGAATCACACTTTGGTTGCCTGGCAAAGAATGAGAGAATTCAGCAGAACCAAAAGCCTTCATATCAACTTCAACTTTTTCATGTTTTGGTTTATTCATCCAAGATGGTTGCACATACTCATACAAACCCTACAAGACAAGGGACTCCACTTAAGGATTTTCTACAAGATTTCATAAATAATAATACACTCTAGCTTTCTAAACTACTACATAATTCTTTTAGCTCCAAAGTTAGCTCTTATCCAGTAACCATCATCATCATCATTTAACATCAGTTGTCCATGCTGGCATGGGTTGGACAGTTTGACTGGGCTGGCATGCTGGAAGGCTGCACCAGGATCCAGTCTGATTTGGCATGGTTTTCTATGGCTGGATGCCCTTCCTAATGCCAACCACTCTGAGAATGTAATGGGTGCTTTTTGTGTGCCACCAGCATGGGTGCCAATTTGCATGACACTGGTATCTGCCAGGATGGCAACTTTGCTTGGCTTGATGGGTCTTCTCAAGCATGACATAATGCCAAAGGTCTCGGTCACAGCCATTTGCCTGAAAGGAACTCAGCCACTTTGCCTCCATGATGCCCAACGCTCAAAAGGTATTCTTTACATGCCACCAGGCTTGACGGTTCCTCTCAAGCACAGCACATCACCAAAGGTCTTGGTCACTAGTCATTGCCTCTGCAAGGCTCAAAGCTCGAAGATCATGCTTCACTACTTCGTTCCATGTCTCGCTGGGTCTACCTCTACCACAGATTCCCTCCACACTCAGAGATCAGCACTTCTTTACACAGCTGTCCTCGCCCATACGTATCACATGACCGTACCAGTGCAGTTGTCAACAAGATCCCAGCAATGACCATCCTCCCTTTTATTCAGACATAGTGCTGACACCACATTAAAAGCATCCAGTACATTCTGTAAAGAGGGCATCTCGCCAGACACCATACCAAAATAGATGACTGAAGCCTGGTACAGTCCTCCAGCGTTGCCAGTTCCTGTCAAACCGTCCAACCCATGCCAGCATGGAAAACGCATGTTAAATAACGATGATGATGATGATGGTGGTGGTGGTGGTGGTATTTAGGACGAAATTGTTTAATGGAGTTCTTTTGCCCCTGGTCAACCCTGATCCAACAGACCTTTCATTACAGGTGTTCCAGTCGTGACTACTTCATCTTTTATCCAGACACGTATCTAAGAGTACATTATATCTAAGGTGTCCTTCAATTGCTTAGCAGCCCAGTTCAGACCTCATTCACAAGCTGTTGTTTATCCAGACACAGTGTATCTAGGAATATATTATTTAATGTGTCTTCCTTACTGCTGATGTGTTTAAAAAGCACCAAATCATCTCTCATCCAGCAAGCCTATAATCTAGGAGGCTCCCCTAGGAAGCATTCCAGCCTACACCCCACCCCACCCCTTCTACAAAGAATCCCCTACATCAATGGTTCTCAACAGGGGCCCAGATGCTTATATTTCTTCAATAGACAAAATATTTAAAGTTTTTTTCAATACATTTCTTAATGATGCCTAATTATAAAAATAGGACCTTTCTATAAAAATAGGACCTTTCTAAGCATCAAATAACTAGAGGGGGGGGTCCATGGGTAAATAAAATGGTTGAGAACTGCTGCTCTACAAGGTTGCGTGACCTGCTAGAAAAAGCAGCCAAATCTCCCACAAATCACATTTCCACAATCTTTAAAACAAATACATGCTGGATAATGTTGGCTTGGGTTCCTTATACAGGATGGTCATGGCCAGATTAGCTTTGATCACAGATCTGTTCAATCAGACCACAACCACTACCACCACCACCACCACCAGCACAACTAGTCTTACTTCTCTAGCAATAGAAGACATCATCCATCATCATCATCATCATCATCATCACCACTACCTGACTACATCATCACCTCACTATAATTTTCCCCCACTATCACCACCACCACCACCTCTACACCAGTCTTCCCTCTTCACCACAACCCCCCACCCCATTCCTACCTCAGACTTACCTCTTTCCCACCATCACGTCCATAACCACTTTGTTTAAACCCTCCAAATCCGGCAGCCGCATCGAACACGTTGTGGCAGTTGATCCAGACGGTTCCGGCTTGGATGGCTGATGCCACTTCTAAACCAAGCGCTGAGGTTTCTGTCCACACACTTGCTCCAAGACCATATATTGTGTTGTTGGCCAATTTGATGGCTTCTTTTGCCGTACGGAAAGACATGGCTACCAGCACAGGACCAAAGATCTGTAGTAATGGAAGAGAATTACAAATATACAGAGAAATAAGAGTTCACACAAACACACACACACACACACACACACACACAAATATATACAGAGAGAGAGAGATACATACACGCATATATACATATATATATACACAAACACATATATATACATATACACACATATACACACACACACACACACATGTATGAATGGTTCTGAAGTTTGCTTTCCTACCATAAGGATTTAGGTTCAGTCCCATTGCATGGCATCTTGGGAAAGTGCCTTCTACTATGGCCTCAGACTGACCAAAGTGTCAAAGTAGATTTGGTAGGCAGAAACTGAAAGAAGCCTGTTGTGTGTGCGTGCGTGCACATGGTTGCACCGGAGTCTCTGCAGGGGTTACCAGCATCGAGTTTTGTCCCTTCATGTATATAGCAGAAACTTAGCATAGGTACCAGAGTGGGTTGATGACATCATCTGATATTGTTGGAAGAGCTGCTCCAGCGTGGCCACAATCCAATGGCTGAAACCAGTAAAAGAATAAAAGACAGCTAGAAAATTACCTCTTCTTCAACAACTCTAGAGACTGTCTGGACATCTGTAATTAAGGTGGGTAGGTAGAAACATCCTTTGTTTGGCATCGTCAACGATGGTTGATACACCTGCAAGAATTTGGAAAACAATGAAATAAACGGCTCAAGAAATTACAATTTATTCAGTTATTTATTTACTTATGTATTTTATGACAAACAGTAAAATCATTTGTCTACTCCCTCAAATACTTCCCTTCTGCTGCCACCGCCACCATAAGGTCATTTCCCTTTTCTTGGTTCTTTCCTGTGTTGCAAATTACTTGGCAACCTCACTAATGCTGGTGCAACAAATAATATGCAGTGCACTCTGTAAAAAGGTTGGTGTCAGGAAAAGCATCCAGCTGTAAAAACCATCTCAAATTTGACATGAAATACAATGCAGCCCTGTGGTTCACTGGATCCTGTCAAACTCTCCGACTCATGAAGCATGGAAAACAAACTTTAAATGATGAGGAGGAGGAGGATGATGGTGTGGAACAATTCCTTTGTTAGTCAATGGTTTACAGTGGACCAATCACAGGGTGGTTCCATTTCTGATGCTAACAGCAACAAGGGAGTGTGTGTAACTCAGCCTTGAACAAATATGACATGGAACATCATTCACAAAGGACCAGTAGTGTTATTAACCCTTTAGCATTCAAACCGGCCATATCTGGCCAAAATATTCCACCTGTTTTATGTTCAAAGGGGCCAAATTTGGCATCTGCCATCTACCCTATAACCATCTCATCTTCATCATCCTAATCTCAAAGCTATGAGATAATCCATGATTAATTGAAAACACTCAGTCACAGCCTCCAGCATGAGCGAGGTTGTCATGCACTTTGCAAAACCATGAACCCCAAGGGATCAACTTGATGCTGGGAGATGAGAGGCAAAAGTACAAGAGAAGGGGCCAAGGCAGAACAAAGAAAAAAAAAATCCAAAGAACAGTTTGATGCCCCTTGTGGTGTACCATTTCATTGGGGACAGGCATATTTTGATAGTCTTGAATAAAGGAACTGGGAGAGACAGGAACACGAAACTTACTGTGGCTCCTTCGTTTCTTGCTTCTTCAACAAAAGAATCAATAGTTTTTCTTTGACTCTCGTTCACAATGGCACCCATATCTATGGCTTTGTCCTGGCCAGATCCGATCCGGAAACAATCTAATCGCTTCTTAAGTCTGCTGATCATTTCTTCATAAATTGGTTCTTGCACAAGAAGTTTTGATCCGGCACAGCAGACCTGAAGACAGAACCACAATTAAGGAAAGGAAATCTAAGCTAAACAATATAATCGGTTTCGAATTTTGGCTCAAGGCCAGCAATTTAAGTCGATTACATCAGACAGACCCTGCTGCTTCATAATATATGTTATATTATTTGGCTTTCATTTCAGATTACAGTATACTGATTGTTAGAAAATTTGTTTGAAGGATTGCAATGTGTGAGTAAAATGGTGAATATATTAATTGTTTATAACAACAAGCCATGCCATGAACACCAGAAGCAAAGGAGTTGTCTGGTTTCCAAAGGGGGCATATTGTGAGTCAATCTGAAGGTGGACTTAGACAGCATAAGATTGCACAGAATCTTGAGATTCGTCTTGCCACAGTCAACAGAGTGATTGAACAATTTACCAAGAGAAGAATCAATACTTCAAATCATGGAAAACATGTCTGACTGTGGGGAAATATCATGTTACTTAGAAACAGGTGAGATTTAGTGACAGGAAGAGCATCCAGTCAGAGAAAATCTGCTTCAACGAATTCTGTCTGACCCATGCAAACATGGAAAAGTAGACACATGTGTAGAGAGGATATTGTTTAAAATGTATGCAAACACCTCATCTTCAGAATGTATTTTACAATATTTTTACATCTGGAAAGGATCTTTACAGTGAATTTATAAAATGCAAACACCTAGCCTCGAAATAAAGAGCAGAGACAGAGAGATTGACACTTACCTGTCCCTGATTAAACCAGATGGCATCAACCACACCCTCCACAGCACTGTCAAGGTCAGCATTTTCAAAGACTACCACTGGAGATTTTCCTCCCAATTCCAGTGACAACTTTTTTCCACTTCCAGCGGTCAACTGACGCAGCTTCTGACCAACCTAGAAAGAGAGAAAGAAAGAAACCAATTCATAAATTTAACACTTTTGCTGCCTTCATTTCAATTATGTGCAAACGATTGAGGCAGCTCACCACCTTAACAGCAACAACAATAATAGTTTATAATTTACTTATTTGTAGTCATTAAAATTGTTTAGTTTTGTGTTAGCTAGCCATCACAGGCAAAGCCCCTGCTGGAGCACTTAGAACAAACAAAACAAAAAGGTTGGTTACTCACGCCAGTGGATCCAGTGAAAGCTACTTTGTTAACATCAATGTGTTCTGCTAAACGGCTGCCAAATGCTCCGTTGCCAGTGACAACATTGAATACACCCGCAGGCAACCCAGCCTGGGCAAAGATCTCAGCCAATAGCAGGCAGCTGAGCCGGGTGTAAGATGCTGGTTTTAAGATGACTGTGTTACCCATTGCCAAGGCAGGACATACTTTCCACATGAGGATCATCAGTGGAAAATTCCATGGTACGATGCCCACGACAACACCTGCAGGAAAAGGTATTTGTATCGAAATTAATTGAAAGAAATTAATTGGCCCTGAATAATGGATTTACAAAAGTTGAAAGAGAAGGACTTTTGTAACGCTCCTTACCAAGTGGTTTCCAGCCCCTCATTTCGGTGTCCATCAGCTGAGCCCATCCAGCATGATGGTAGACATGGTTTATAACTGTTGGAATATCATAGTCACGAGTCTCTCGGAATGGTTTACCATTATCCATGCTCTCCAGCACCGCCAACAACTTCTGGTGCTTCTGAATGTTTCTTGCAATACTGAAATGAAAATAAAAAGTTTTATCAGAACAAACAATTGAAACCATGAAAATACATAAAACTTGGATGGTTTGACATTTGTAAAACAACATTCACATAACTGCACCGAGAAGGACAAAGGCACAGAATGCCAACCTCAAAAGCACACCCACACTATAATCACCCCCATTAACCCTTTGTTACCATATTTCTGTTGAGATGCTCTGTGTTTCTTTCAATTAATTTTAAATATAACAAAGAATTTAGTAAAATAACTTAGTTATTCAGCTAGTGTTAGGAACATAAAACTGTGACTAAGGTTTGGTGGAAGATTTTAATTCAAAACTTATGAAAACAAGACATTTGTACTCAGAGCCAGAGAAAGTTGCAGCTGAGTTGGTAAAGAAAGGGTTAAACTACAGCCACGCAGAAGACCCCATTTACACAATAGGACATCCACAAAAGTGCCCTCAGACACTGCATGATAGGCATAAAAGCACACACAATGAAACACACAGAATCATACCCATACAACAGGCTAGAAATAGCAGCCATACACCCCTACCCATTAAATAATACCTTACAATCTTCAAAGAAAAATACAAGATTGGATGGTCATGACTGGACTGTCTCATCACAGATCAGGTAAATCAGATTTATGATCAATTCTGGGTTAAGTAGCAACGATAACAACAGTAGTCCCAGGTGGATAGAGTTGGGCTTTGTCTTACCTGTAGAGATAACGAGCCCTTGTATGGGGTGACAGGGTGCTCCATGAAGTAAAGGCTTTCTTTGCAGCCTGAACAACAGCTTCAACATCATCTTGTACACCCTGGATGGTTGTGGCTAGAATTTCATCTAGAGATAGAAATTGGAAAAGAACAAGGAGAAAAAGTTTTAATCAGAAGCTTCTTTTTTTTTTTTTGCATATGAGAGAGAATGACAGAGAGAGAGAGAGAGAAAGAGAGAGAAATAGAGAGAGAGGGAGAGAGAGAGAGAGAGAGAGAGAGAGAGAGAGAGAGAGAGAGAGAGAGAGAGAGAGAGAGAG